>JAJOOE010029379.1:0-21820 GCA_036250405.1 Solanum raphanifolium
AATAATATTCCCTCCAATTCAAAATAATTAATATTTTAGCCTCTAAAAATTGGTCCAAACTAATTGATACTTTAAAAATCAAGAAGCTATTTTACCCCCCCCCCCCCAAAAAAAAAAAGTACTTGTAGGTTGCAACACATAATTCATAATTCATTGTACAAATTTGATGATAATTATATCCATTTTTTTTTAAGAAACAACAACATAATTAAAAATATTTTAGCCAAAATATCTCTTAATTTTTAGGTCAATAAATTAAGCTTAAATATATAGAGTATGTTATTTGACCTAACTTAAGCACACACGTGAACCAATCATCTTCCATATTTAAATCTTCTAAAAAATTTCTTTTGGTTTTAATTTCTCACATTTGGTGGACCAACTTATGGTGCTCTTCATAAGATCATGCATGTCATGGACTCATAGGAATATTCTTGTACATACACGTTTCGAATTCTAATTTGTTGACAAGACATGTTGTTCGAAATAATTTGAGTTATAGTATACATAGATATATAGGCTTAAATTTGTCAATATATTTTATTTAGACAACTCAAAATATATTTTAATTATTTTAATCTTAAAAATATCTTAACTAAAATACCACTTAATTTATAGGAGTAAGTAAATTTTTGGTGGAATACATAAATAAACCCCTTAAACTTATTTGGTTTTTCCTCTTAGGCACCTCAACTATGCCACCTTCCTATTGAATCCCCAAACCACCTATAATTTGTACCTTTTAAACATAATTGGTTGACATGACACAAAACTTCAGCAAATATTTTTTTGTTGATTGTGCGTGTGAAATCCACCTTTCCCACGTGGAAAGTGCAACCAATCAAAATACTCAAACTGTTGAAATAATTTACACATCAGTCAATCTTGCCAAAATAAAAATCCAAATAAAATCTAGAAACCAAAACATTTCAATAGTTTCAATAGTTCAACCCAAATAACTCTAAGAATGGATGCTTCAATAGTTCCTTTGTCGTTGTCCTTCTGAATGGATCTTGATCAAGGCATAATCCTACCATGTCCTTAAAACTCTCTGAAAATTTCTTGTAATACTTGTTGTTTTTTGTTTTCTCATTATCAAAAAATCGAAATCGCTTTGTGATTTTCATAAACAAGGACTTTGAAGGAGGGCTTGGTGATTTTTATGAACAAGGACTTTGAAGGAGAGAGATGAGACAGGGGAGACCTTCCATGTGCTAATTCAAGAGCAGTAATACCGAAGGGCCAACATCAATCTTGAAATTGTACCCTATACATGAATGTATCACTTCAAGGGCCATTCAATATGGTGTTCCAACCACATCAATGAACATTAAACACGAAGATAAGGAAGAAAACGATGACTCATAACCTAAATTTGTCTCAAAAATTGATGCAGAAATTCCAAAATTATCTAACTTTTTAGTTCTATCAGAATCTATAAGAAAAATCGATGAAAAAGAGAGATACATTGAGCATCTCCAACTTGAATATGACATGAAGAAAGAAGAGAAAGAAAAGAGAATTAAGAGAAAGAGGGAGAAAACTAGGGTTACATAGATAAAAGGGAAAGAAGACATGATGGATTCCACATCAGCTCTTTTAAATCGTCTTCACACGCTTAAGCGACATGAGATCACACGTTTTGTGCCATGTCAGTTAGTAGTGTTTAAAAGGTACAAATTATGGGTGATTTAGGGATTCAATAGGAAGGTGACGTAGTTGAGGTGCCTGAAAGGAAAAACTGAACAAGTTCAGAGATCTGTTTATGTATTCCGCCTAAATTCTTTAATTGTTTACCTAACTTAAGTATATTCTCTCACATTTGGGGGGACCTACTTATGATGTTCTTCATGAAATCATACATGTCATCATAGAAATATGTTTATACATACACGTTTCAAATTCTTATTTGTTGAAAGGGCATGTTGTTCGAAATAATTATTTGTGTTCTTTCTATAGTTTTAAGGGGTCGTATAGGAGTGTACAAGAATAATGCTAAATAAAGTGTCACGATCCAGACTGTCGTGACTGGCACCCACACTAACCCTCCGGTGGGAGAACCACTACTACAACCCAAACCAAGCAACTAAATAAAAAATTAAAGCATTTAAGCTACAGAAGCAAATTAAATAACTAAAAACTGAAGTTCCCATAAACTTCCAAAAGATCTAACAACTAAACAATGCGGAAAATACACCTAGAACCTGAAAGTCAATGTACCAAAACATCTAAAGTTCAACAAGTCTAAACAAGAAGCGATACAACCCCAAACTATTGAACTGATAACTAACTAGAAAAGTCTAAGTCCGAAATGTGGACATAGATGAAAGAAGAACTCATGGCAGCCTGGAAGAACTGGGTCACCCTTGAATTCGATCGACGATCACTGATCTTCTAAATAAGGTATGTCAATAGTCGCCTGAAGATGCCTTGTACTCAACAAAGAAAAAGCAAGTGCAATATCAGTACACAACCATAATGTACTGGTATGATCACGCGGCTATCCCACTAAGTGCAACATATATAAGTCAATACAACAATATAATCACATGCATAATATCGAACATATACAAGATTATCAACATTTACGAACAATAAGCAGTTTCGCATTTCTCAAGATACACAATTATGACAAGTCATTGGTCCTCTCATGGAACCCAAACCCAAACAGTTAGCATACCATGGTACCCGATTCAATGATTATGCCGAAACGTGACAACCGATCCCATAATTATGCCAGAACGTGGCAACCGATCCAAGTTAGTGTGCCGGAACGCAACACCCGATCCATTAAGCAAGCCATAATCACAATCACAATCACAAAGTACATTATCATAATCATACAATCAAGTCATGATTCATGACATTCATCATTCATCTATCCTCATTTACAATTAGTGTGATCAATAATGCAACATTCACATACATACATGTATCATAATGAAGCAAAAACAAACATACATCACACAATCATAGAATCACAACCATCACCTACCTCGAAACATGCTTGAAACCCTAAGAAACTTGATCCTACCCTTTACGGATTCGTTTCGCTTGTTCTTGGTCTACAAACAATCAATGTAATACGTGAATCAATAAACAATCACTAATTACCCGGATTACTAATAATTCTAACAACCCTAGATCATACCCATGATCCAAATTATCCCAATTAGGGTTGTTTCTACCATAGATTCTAGATCAAAACCCTCTCCATCGATATTTACCCATTAGATTACGTTCTACGGATCGAAAAATGGATTCAGGGAGTTAAAATCTTACCTTTAGCCTCAAGAATGGTGAAAAATGGTCAAGAACTCGTATGGGGTCGTCTCCTAGCTCTCAAAGTCGAAAATTGTAGAATAAAACATTTTTTGGGTTTATATACAACCTTAAGTCGAGTTTGGCCCGCCTCACCCAGCTACAGCTGCCCCGCCAGAGCGACCAAAACCATCGCCAAAACGGCTTGCACGAAACAGTGAGCTATTTTAATAATTCCAAGACCCCCATTTCACAACACACCTTTAACCAATGACGCTTAGAAAATACCATTCACGTTAAGATCGATTCCGGGAGTTCTACTCACCCGAATTCAATTTTGTAAAGTCGTACGGATTCCTTAACGATTTATCTAACTACTCATGTAATCAAAATCATAAATAAGTCACCCAATTGTTACCAGATTTCCCTACACCTCAAAGACTCCAATTTTGTCCAAATCTGGACTAGGTTGGAAAATTTTAAGTTACTACGAAAAAGTTTTCCGACTCAAAATTTTTCCCCATTGGCTTTTCTATAACGAAGGAACCTGGTCGTTACATAGAGTGTATTAGTAGTGTTCATATTAGTTATATAGTTATATTAGTTATGCAAAGATATATTTCTTACACATTGTTTGATTTGGAGTACTAAAAACAGCATGCATTGTACTCTCTTCGTTCATTTTCACTTATCACTATTTGTCTTGACATACACTCATTAAGAATATAATTATTGATATATGTATTTTGTCACATTATAATTAGGTTTTGAAAAATAATTTAGAGAATAGTAATGAAAAAACATTTTAGGAATAGGTGACATGAAAAAGTGAACGGAAGGAGTATTTATTTACAAAGATACATCCTCCACAAATATGATGAAAAATATTTTGATGGATAATTGAGTCATTAACCATGCTAATGCATGCATTAAATCTCATAACATTACTAATACCATTGATTTGTATGTATTAGTAAGACACACACTTCAATACACAATACAAGCATTAATTATCTAGGCTGAAAAAGTATACCAAACAAGGTACTATTAATACACAAAGTTAATGTATACATTATTTCTTCTGATACACACTACCAAACGACTTGTAAGAGTACTCCGAACTCCCTAGCTCGTCTCACATTATTTGTCGTAATATTTAAAATTTAAGCTATTTATTACTTTAAAAATTTAAGATGAAATAATTTTTTAGATTTTTTCTTAAATAATAATTATTATTCTCAAAAATTACAAATAATTTAAGATGAACTTTTCTAAATAATCTTTTGATTTATACCTACCATTAATATTCATTGCTTAATCGATTCTTGTTGTATTCCTCAATATTTTATCAAGCAAGATCAAATTATTTGGGGACGGTCTAACAATGTTCTTTTCACAATTCTCTTTGTTATAAGTTAATTACTCTATACCTCTTCAACAAAATAGCTCTTCGAACAAAATGAAATCATGACACCCTTATAAAGACAACTCCATCATAATCAGGGGGACTTGAATTCAAGACCTTTGATTAAGAAAGAAAAAGTACTTATGACTCCATCATAACTCTCGTTGATTGCGTTATATCTTTATTGCTTACTCAATATTGTGGCACATTTGGAAAGAAAGGAACAAGTGCATCTTTGAAAATGTCCCTTTCCACAGCCTCTTTTCCTCTATCTAGCAATGTCTTTTGCAATATTGGTACCTTGTTGGTGTAGTATTTTCAAACGAAATGTTGTTCCAATCTCTATAAAATGGCATCCTCTCGAAAGAAATTCAATATGCTTGACATTGATGGGTGCTTTTCCAATAAAAAAGCAAAGCATACGAGGGTGTAGATATCAAACTTTTGTAGAACTCTACTAGACGAGTTCAATTTCAGTTAGGATTATGTTATTAAAAATTATTTTACCTTAAACTCTAGCTCATATTTATAAAAAGAGTGGTATATTCTCTTGAAGAAGCATCTTTGGAGATATGATCGAACTCTTCTTGATAATCAAATACATAAAAAAGATCCACAAAATTGTCTTTACATGGAGATCAAATAAATCTTAAGGAGGTCCAAATTCACATCTTTACGAATTCTATTTGTAATTTTTTCTGTTAAACAATAAATTTGTATTAAAAAAATGCATAAAATACACCCAAATATCACTTTTAAAATCTAATTGTCAATACTTGACGTTGTTGTTCTAATATTCAGAATTAGTGAAGTTGAAATCCTCATTTTGATTAAAGACCAACAAAATATAATGTTTAAGTATAGTGAGTGCCTTCTTAATTTTTTAAATAATAAAAGATTAATGGACGAAAATGAAAATAGCTTTCGACTTAAAGGAGATGCTTTAAAATATTAAAAGTTAGCACATTATTGTCAAAAGTAGTCAACTAGCACTAAGAGTATTAAATTTTAATATAATTTAATAGATTCATAAGTCTTACACTACCTCCTCCTAAAGTTACTACCATCCCCAATCAAACCACAATAAAAAAAATAAAAATTTAGAATACAACTAATAGTCTAAAATGTCAATGGAACAATCTAGAAATAAAAAAAAAAGTAAAAATGCCACTAATTGTCTAAATGCCAATCACAATCCAGAAATATGGAACAAGAGAAAACATTCATGATGTGGAAAATTCTCTTACGCAAATTATTATTTTTTTGAAAAATCTAAATTTATGTATAGGTAGTACACTAAAAATAATCTTTAGCGATTATTAATTATGATAATAGCTTAATTATGATTAACTATGTCTTTTAGAGATAATTAATGTACACTTTTTATAAATGTTTTTAAAGCCTATAATGATATTAGATCTAATGAGAATTAGCTAATGCGGATAAAATTTTAACATTATTTATAAATATGTATATTTATTGTCGCTAAAAATTGTTTTTATTATAATAAGATAATGTTATCTTTTTATTTTTTATTTCTATAATATTAGTAGAACATACTGTTACTCTAAATATAAGTTTAAAATAACTGAAAATGTAACATATATTTTTTATATGAATGGACCAATTATAATTTTTTAAATTTAAGATTAATTTCATTTAATAAAATATTATAAAGATAACAAATGTCGAAATGATATAATTCCACAATAAAAAATTGCACCAATCATCTAAATGTCAATGGAACAATCTAGAAAGACATGGAACACGGGAAATACATTCACGATAAACAGTAATTTAAGTTATATATATATTAATATTATAAAAGAATATTTATATTTGAGCATAAAATAATTCTGAAAATAATTTAAATATATTTTTCTATATATGTGAATGAAAGGGATCAACCCATATATTTTAATGGAAAATATTTTCCCAAAAAACCAATTTTTTACTTTTTTTTTATATGTTCGGTAAGTAGATAAAAAAATATTATTTTAAAAAAATTGAATTGTATTATTTTAATGAAAAAACAATGTTTGGATATATAAATATAATATCATCCTCGTCTTTATGTAATGTCACACTAACAATTTGAATGATAAACATAAAAGAAATAAGGTACGAGACTAGAACTACAATAAAAATAGATGGTAAAATATAAAATATGACTATTAAACAATAAGTGAAGATAAAATGAGAAGAAAATATAAGGTAACGATGCGATCGCACCAATTGATCGTTATACAAAATTAGATTTTTCATCGTTACTTAACTTTTTCATTGTTACTTAATAATGAATTTAAACTATACGATACAATAAAATGCTAGTAATTTGTAAGGGAATAGTCTGGAAGTATGGGGAGCGAAAGGAAACTTCCATGAGTAAGAGAATTCTATTACGCAACAAACTTATATTTTATTATTCTATTAATAAACAATAATATGAGAAAACGTCAAACAAAAGTCGGCACCGATTAATAAAAGTATAGGTTATAATTAATTAAGTATTAATTAAAGTCTAATCTTGTAATGTCGTGGCAACCTATTATTTGCACACGTGGAGGGCATTTATTTATTTAATTATACTTTGCCTCAATCGTGGAATCAAACTAAAGAACCAATCAAAATGTTTTTGGACGGTTGGAGAGTGAAACAATGGGTAAAATAATAAAATCATATAATAAATGGTGGGGTAAATATCTAAAGGAAAGGGTTTTTAATGATCAACTTAACAACTACTCTCCTGTCCACTTTTAATTGTCATGATTTTCTTTTTTGGAGTAAACTATAAAATATTTGACTAACATTTTATGATGTATTTTTTCATCATATCGATCTGCAGAAAATTATAATTTATAGTACTTTTCGTATAATTTTTGAATATCTATTTTTTGTTTTGTTTTATATATCAAATTAATGTAATCTAATTTAACTTTGAAAATTAGTCAAATTGACTTTCGAAAAGCGCAACATGACATATAAAAATGGACGAAGGGAGAATTTTTTTTAGTTTGGGTTGAAATGATAATTATGAAAAATAAATAAAATTGTTACGTGTCTTGTGAGAAAAAATTGATATCCTTAACTCTCTCTCTCTCCTAATTTGCCTATATTTTCTCTGTTTTACCCTTTTATGTTTTCTCTATATTTTTTCTCTTCGTTGTAAAAATCAAAATTAAATATAGACATTTTCATTAAATTTGTGCTCTTCAATGAAGTAAGACGGAACTTCAATAAAAAAGTATGTAAAGTTTGGTCCTATCAAGTTCATAACTTAAATAAAAATTGTCTGAAGTTGATTTTATCAAAATCAATTTCAGAAAAAATTAACTTGAAATTAGATGTGAATTTCACAACTTCATCTACACATATCTAAAATTGTTGTCAAAACAGATATCATTGTAATTTGTTTTAAACTTTAAAACATAAAATTAATTAACGATAAAAAATGAATATTTGTACACTTCGTCTAACTTTACACAAACAAAATTAAATGGGGAACATATTAAATAAAATTTTTGAAGTTGTTAAAAGAGTATACAATATCCAACAAGTGCAATCCAATTGAGAGAAGTCCATAACATGGCTATTTCCAGAGAGCAACTTGTGTTATTGGGCTTGGTTAAAAAGGTTTCTTCTTGTGAAAGTTGCGATGAGGCCCAATAAATACTTCCAAACGCCAATAGATTAACATGATAGGAAATATAAATTTCATTTAGAACTAAATAGAATTCTCACTTGTTCTTTAGAACATAGAGGACGAACACAAGTACTTTGTGCTGAAAATGTGATAGGACGAATAGGGGGCATTTTTGAAATTGTGAAATTTTTTGGTGGATTGATTATCTTAGAGACAGTTGTACTTGTTTGGTACCAGAGACAGTTGTACGTTATCTATTCTTAATCAAACATGAATTGAGCAAAAGAACAAAAACAAAACTTAAACCCTATGCCGATTCGTCTTCGTCAGAACTAACTGCGATGACAAGACCAATCTTAATGCCAACTCTTCACGGATCGTTTCTCTTTTGTGGTGTTTATAGCTCATCTTCATGGATTTTAATTTCTCCGGACAACTAAAACTGCAATTGATTAATTTTTGGGAAGTTTCTTGGGTTCTTCGATTTAGTACTCCTTGCGGTGAGTTATAACTTTATTTTTGGTTTCTTGCTTGGTCTATACAGTATTACTGCATATATGCGTGCTTTTATGACAAGTGAATCTAGATTTAGAAATTCCGTCGAATTCCATAAAATGATAACAATAATTGGAATTCAACAATAACATCAACACGTAACAATCTATATATATTTTGGATTTTGTACTATGGTTACGTTTCCAAGAAGTTCAACGGTTAGAAAGGCTGAATTTTTAACTTGTTTTCATGGTAAATTTTCTAAGTTCTTTCCCCTATGTTAATTTAATTATTTGTCAGATTCATACATGTTATTACATGTAGCAAAATTCTCTGCTAATTAAAGATTCGAAAAAGGACATTAAAATATCTTTGAAGTATTGGAAATGGTACAAAACTATCCCTCATCCACCTATTGGCTTCAAAATACCATTGTCATCCACCTTTGGGTCCAAATTTGACCACTTTTTTGACATAATTTCATTTAAATTATTTAATATTATTTTAAATACGTGACGCTCAACCATTGGTTATAATTTAATTAATTAATATAATTTATAAACCTACCCATTACTAATTAAACCCACCCGAAATCCGACCCAACTGATAAACCCGCCCTGAATTATTATTGCCCACCTATTAAACAAAACCCTTCCCCCTTCATGCCCAACATCTTCTTCTTCCCTAGTTAAGTTGAAGGATAAGACTGAATATTAAATGAGAAAGAGAGTTTGGCAATGGCAAAGCCACTTGATACCTTTAGGTATGAGATTTAAGTTGTAACTTTCATACATGAAAGCTAGTATTTTACGAGCGTAGTCAACTGATTTATAATGCCTCAATAGGTTAATTCTCACTCTCCTAGTTAATTATGTTTTCAAAATGGTCAATGTCTTTAAGTTGCGAATTCTAGCAGGAAGCTGTCCGGGAAAAAAATGGTTGCACTTATTTTAGAGTGTTTGATTAGGAGGCTGAACCCCTAGAGGCAGTAAATAGTAATATAGACTAGTTTCCAATAAATGAGAGGTAACAGTTATTACAAAACATGAACAATATAGGAAGAAATTAACTGGTGAAAGAGAAGATGTTGGGAACGAAGGGTGAAGAGTTTCGTTTAATAGGTGGGTAATCATAATTTGGGGCGGATTTATCAATTGGGAGAAAATAAGTGCTTATGGGGAGTAGCAAAAACTGTTTTCAAAACTAAAAAATATTTTTTTGAAAAGTAGTTTGGAAAAGCTTGGTATTGTTGCTCAAAAGTGTTTTCGAAATTTATTGAATCAAACACAAACTGCTTCTCACTAAAAGTACTTTTTATCAGCTTTATAAGCTTCAAACGGAATACTTTCAAACACATCATTGACTCATCCATGTTGAAGAACAACTCAGATTTTGCTGGAAATGTGATTGAGTTTGTGACTTCACCAAATAATCCAGATGGAAATTTGGAAAGTCCAGTTCTAAATGGTCCAAATGTGAAGCACATTTATGATCATGCTTATTATTGGTCTCATTATACAGCAATTCCAGCTCCTGTTGATGAAGATCATGATTTTCTCTATGTCTAAGCTCACTGGTCATGCTGGATCCAGATTTGGGTAATAAAAACAACTCTCCAAGTGAAAAATAGTCGTTTTGGAGTTTCAAATTCCACAAGTGAAACTCCACAACACATTATCTTGGATTTCTCTTGTGAAATTTAAAACTCGAGAACAATGACTATTTTTTAGTTACAGAAACAACTAATTGTTATTCATTAATGTAGGTGGGCTATTGTGAAAGATGTGAATGTGTATACAAGAATGATGGAATTTATTAGTTTGGCTGAAATGGGTACCTCAAAGGATGTTCAGTTGAGAGCTTTAACACTATTGAAAGTTGTTGCTCAAGGAGATGGCAAACAATTCCTCAATTTTGCACAACAAATCTTGACGGATCAATGGAAAAAATTGAGTCATATCTTCTCCCTTACTAAACGTTTTAGCCTCCAAACAATTCCGACTCAGTATTGCATATTTTTTGAAAGAACAAGAGAGCCATCTCCAGGTGACTTCTTTTTACTCTAAGAAAACTTCTACATAAGCTTTAGTTTTGTATGCTTGTGTGTGTGTTCTAAAAGATAAATCGTTGTGGCGTTGATGGCAGTTTATGTATGGAAAGTGTAAGAGGAAAGAAGATAAAAACTGTCAAGAAATCTTCAGAGTTGCAAAAATCACAGGTCGTACAGGTAGACAATTCTTTGCAGGAGATCGTTATGTTCGATTCAGCTTGCTGAGAGGCCAACATGATTTTGACATGTTGATCCATCGACTGAAAGAATTGATCTCCCAAGAATATGAAGTCAATGCACAAGCCATGTCAAGTTTTTAACTATTAGATGATTATGCATATCTTCCCTGAGATTTCATCATGTAATATTTATTTACCTGATATATAATTTAAAATATCATGTAAACCTTCCTAGATTTTAAGTAGGAGTGCGTCTATACTAGTTAGTATAAGTGTATTGTCTTGGTTCCCTTATCAGCAAGCGTAATACTACTCTTGTAGTTTCTTGTTCTTCAACTTATGTTACTATATGTTGTTTCGTATGGTTCGATTATAGGATTATTATTGTAGTATTGTTTTGCTACTATCTGTTGTTTTTGTTATTTTCTGTTGTCTCTTGTACTTCCATTACGTCTTTTTCTAAACTTTTTCTGTCTTGAGCGAGGGTCTATAGGAAACAGCCTCTCTACCTCACTTGGTAAAAGTCTGCGTACACTCTAACTTCCCCATATTCCACTTTGTGTGACTATACTAGGTATGTTGTAGTTGTAAACCTTCCTAGACTTTCAGACTTTGTTTCATTAAGTATAATAGTTTGAGAATAATAGTGCAGAGAAAAGGACAGGCAAACTGCACAACATTGACCCAATTCTTCCTGCATTACACTAACACCCCACCATAGGTTGCCCACAATCAACAGGGTTCAACCAACAATAATACACTGAGAAATGAAGAAACGTTTCAAGAGAACTATGTCCAGTCACGTAGCTACGATGTACCTGAGACAAATTGATAGTCCAATTTCGAAGGATTCAAGTTCTAATCAACAGGCTGTTTTGCAGCAACTAATTTCTTTGTCCTTTCAAGTACACCAAAAAATATGGATCCTCCAATACCTATCCAAAGTACTCGTGGCCCTATTCCCTGCAATACAACGGTAAAGAATTACCTTAGCTTGCTTGATCATCTAAGTTATAGTAACTTATTTGTCAACTACATATAACATCACTTCCCACAAGAATTCTCTGCTGAACTCTATTGCAATATTAGAACTCCTAGTGCTTTTTATATGAAATTGTTGAAGAGATTAACTTTTCGAAGGAATTGGTATTACTTTGGACCTTCTTTCCCTCCAACGAATGAAAGAGAACAGACAACATGTCAAATTTCAATGGGCAGAGTTTTGACAATAAAACGCGATAAAAAGAGAGAATGATCGAGAATGATGCTTCTACCATATATTATGGCTGACAAACTGACAAGCTATTATAAAAATTGATAACCCAATCAGTATAAGAAAGTTTATGCCAATCCGTCATCTGCACTCTTTTTTTTGGAGGGACTAGATGAAAAGTTGAATCATAATCACTATGTGTACAACCAAACATATGCACATAATGTAAGTCATAGAACACGAAGTCACTACCTTAAAAAGAGTAGAGGCTCCTTCTTCTCTTGCAATAGTTTTAACACAATGCAAAATGCCTTCATACTGCTTTGCTGAACCCTGCAAACGTAAAATAAACATAAGCAGTCAGGTTTTCAATAATGAATTAGCAAGAGAGAGATTTGCATTTAGAGAGATGCGAGGGCACCAAACCTGAACCATCAATCTTGTTTTTATCACATCAAGAGGAGTAGTTATAGCTCCTGTTATTGCACCTGCAAGTAATGTAAGATTCAAATTTAACAGATATCTGAAGAACAGAAATTATTGCTGTGTTATTAAATGTATAATCAGAAGAAGAATCTAGAAACAAGCTTTGCATACTGTCTCTTTGCATTCATTTCCAATTGATTTCTAATAGGAAACAAACTTTACCATCCAAGACACTACAGCAGATGAAGGACCACTTTCAAGTGAAATGCATCTCTAAAATTCTCCTTTTAAGAAGCGTGTCCCAACTAACATAGATTAGCTTGAAATCGATCCTCAATCCATGAAATATTCCATAGACCGTAAGCAAAAGGCTCTTGTGATTCATAAATATGTGTCATGTTCATGTGTATAAAGATATTTGAAAAAGTATGTTGATTACACATGGATTGTTTATTTAGTGAGGGATTTCTGCAGATATCAGTGTACCAGTCGAAACAGATGATACCATAGAAATTGGAAATAATCTAACACATGTGATTACCTGCAAAGGCACCAATCATTGCATTCTCGGAATCTTTAAGGTCCCTTTTGGCCTGCATAAGAAAAAAGTATGTCTCTTTTCCAAGAATATGAATATAAAAACCAGTCTTTGTAAATTTATGAATAGAAAGAAGAGTTTATATATATAATCATTTGGACAAGTTATGTAAATTCTCTTGTAGTGAAAAGCAGAATGAAATTGAGCAGTTCCAGTTCAATGCATAATAAAAAAATACTATAGATGGATGAAATATTACTGGTATACTGGTACTTCAATTTTAGTTTACTTAATTGCACAAAAGAAAGAAGGGTTGAGTTGTACTCTAGCTCCGCCCCCGAGTACGGGTTATAGTGAATTTGATTAAAATTGATGACGTGTAAGCATCCATACAGAACCAACTTACAGCTAACTTATACCCCATCCGCAGCTGCTCATATAAACAGAACTGGATAGCATCAAATGGTAAGTCTCTCAGTAGAAAAGAACCATATCCCTGCACTCGAGAAAGAAAACAATGGGTTTTCAAGAGGCTGGGCAATTGAAAACCGTCATTCAACATAGATTCAAGTTTCTGATAAATTCTGGAAAAATACCCCCTACTTACAGCATAAAGGCCTCTAAACCCTTCCTTAGCAACAATGAGTCGGACCGCATCAGGGGCAGAAGAAAATTGGCCAGTCTGCATCCTTTGCTTAACTACCTGTAAGTTATTCATACCTTAAACCCGTGAAGCAACACCAAAACGTTGGATGGGACAATTAAGGTTTCATTACCTCAGTGGGTACACGAACAATAGAAGAAGCAGCTCCGCCAATAGCACCTGCAGTCTAAATTGAGTGTAAATAAACGTTTATACTTCGATAATTTTGAAATGTGGGACATTTATTGCTTGCCCTTTTCTTAAATTATTCAATGTAAATGCATAGATAATTCGAAATTCAGAAAGGGACAATTTAAAATTATCTTCTACGCTCACATAGATGTGTCAATTTAAATATACTTCCAGAAATAAGAAAGAATTACGCGTGAGAGGTTCAAAGAGTTATGTTCCATCTTCAGGATTGTAGCTTAAACTAGGATTTAATATAGTTATAGACTATAAACTGCGGTCACAGATTGCATGGACCCAGATCATTGAATATCTTAAGTAAAGTACAACAAAATAAGGGTTGCTGACATTTTATCAGTTGCAATACTTACCAAATGAGCTAAGGCACTAAGGTTTTCAGGGAAACTGTCCAGCAATTTTCTCTTCGCAGGTTCATATACACCAATAAATATTGCTGATGCTCTACAAAGAACAATGTAATAATGTTAATCTTGTCATGCATAACAGAGCAGTATGAAAAAGAAAATACAAGAGTAAAGAAAACATAGCAAATAATAGAGAACGCATTACATAACATTCAAGGAAAAAGAACAGTAGCAGTAATAAAATAATGCGATAACCGAAGCATAAGAAACAACGGGTAATAACAGAAAACGAGAGAATTGGGATTCGTTATGCTGGTATTATATTTTCTCGATTGTTTGGTTTGTAGTATTAGAATAGGAATAGTACCCCGCATTATTAATGGCATGGTTTACTATGTATAAGAATGGTACTGAATAGGCATTATTTTTTCTTATACTTCCTATCAAACGACCCCATAATGAATTGAGAAATGACCTGAGTGTAATTTTTATAATGCACAATGTGCATTGAACAAGAAATTCATCCATGGAATCAAATTCATAAAGTAAAGTACTTGAAATCAAGACTACTTACGGTAAGACTCCAACTAGATTTCCAGCCAATCCTGAATAAAGACCTTTCAAAATGATCTGTCCTCCACCACGAACTGCCTAACATTAAAACATGAACAGCTGGTCAAATCAACTAGTATAGTATAACTGTATAAGAGGTGACAAGATTCACTTAGCTGAAGTCCTTGTATAATTAAAATCAAACTTAAGGAAATTAATACTCAAGTTGGAAGCTTGATGGATGAGAAATAAGAGGTTAAGAAGCAGTTACGAATTTGTCAAAAGCTAATCTCATTGTCTTAACGACTAAGAGCCAGAATGTCAAGTAAAAAAACTTTCAGAGAAATAGTTAGTACGTGCTAAAAAGATACGCAGTACGAAGAAGGAAGCATATTCATAGAAGATATTCACCAAATGTTTAACAGAATAAACCTGCTTGAAGACGAGTTTTAATTGTATCAATTGGATACAAAGCAGCTTCTACAACAACACCAGCAGCAGCTCCTGATACAGCTCCCTCTAAAGAAGTCCAGAGAAGATATTACAATCATAAAGGAGGGGTAAATGGCCAAAAGCCAATATTTGGAATCTGTCAGTAGAAATGTACACAATACCAAAACCAACACAAAAGAGAAGGCAAAAACACAAAAGCTGCAGGGATATAACTCTCAACTAATTTACCTAGAGGGAAATAACATCAACCGTGTTCATCTACAATCCAGAAGAGCACTTAAAGGTGTCATTCAGCAATACCATCACAGATTTGCACTATCACCAGATGAGAAGTAAATTAATGCCATTTTTCCAAACTATGTGCCGCAATAAGATGATATCGAGAACACAAAGATACCAGATCAAAAATCTTGACTTCTGAGATGATTTCAGTGACAATTGAGTATGCTTCTTTTCCACCCTTAAAATGTCTCAGTATTTTCAAAAGCCACTCAAACATAATGTACCTCTAACTTTTTTTAATAGAATGAGCTTCTAGTCAATAAATATATGAATAAACTTAGCTTACGAATTCCTAAGCACTGCATCCTTTGCATATGTTTCTATGCTGACTTCATGCACAGTGGTGACCTATTGCATACACAACAGAGCACAAACAATGGTCCCTGCATAACACTGTAAGTATGCCAAATTTTATTTCACTTGAAAATTTATCACTTTGTATTTTAGTATTGATATTATTGAGGTTATCCCCATAGCCATCTGAATTTTTTATAAATAAGTGAAACTGAAAGTAAACGCAAGTAGTCTCAAAGGCAACCCAAAATTTACTAGAAGAAGCGAAATTCTTTCCTCAGATCTGCTATTTTCATCCTTACTTTTTCAGATTCATATTAAAAGGTTCAGTCACTCTCTAGTAAAGTTAAAAGTCTTGATCTAATCAGCAAGACTCTAGGAAATATTGTGGTAACTTCCAGAGCAATTAGAAGAACTTACCATACAATATGCGTAAGAGATCAAATGGATTCTGTTGTTTGCTGATTGATGCAATAGCTTTTGACTTGTGGTGGGATTTGAGTGCCTCGAAGTTCAGTCTATCTTCTGCAAGAAGAATTTTGTATCATCAAAAGTGGCAAAACGGAACATCAATTGTCTGATTTATCTAACTTCTTAAACAGATCTTAGGAATCATTTGTAAACAGGTCAAAAGATATAAGAACAATGATTTTGCAAATGAAAGTAGCCAAGTGAAAAGGAAAAGCACACACGTCAACCTAATGGCACTTGCCAATGCTTTGAAATATAATTTATTTTTCTTTCTTTGTTTTCTATATATATTCAACTAAATTGTTCTGTAGATACCTTGCCGATTCTACGGTGATGATTCTATAATCAACTTAATAGTTATGCAGATACAATATGAGGTTTTCCCCCAGAGATGCTGCCTCTAATTTGTGAAGGCAGGTGCAACTGCCTCAACTTTTCTTAATGAGGTTCCCTATGATGAAAACTGGCAATTCTCAATAACTCTCCTCTACAAAATGTTCTACTCTACTGCTTAGAGCACGATGCAGCTAATGAAAATCCACAGACGACAAACACATCAATTCTTTGAAACATAAAATATATGCCGTGTTTTCAACTGAATGGAACCAGTCTAGCTAATACATGTGATAATTTACTTTTTCATAATTAAAACAATGAAACAGAAAAAGGTTTGCTTATCCAGAATCCTAATAAAAATGAGATTCACAAACTTCATTCAGCTAACATAAGATCATCAACTCATCCTCATGCTGAACTGAACTTAAACCACGTCAATTAAGCTTCCAAGCAGGCAATGAAAAATTTCCTAAAACATATCTTTAATCATTGCACATAGAGTAAAACTGTCAATTCAACTCCAGTCACAAACTTCATTTTGAAAAAAATCATTTATATAAACTCCAAATCGAGCAACAAGATCGTATTCCACGACCGTTAACTCTTTTACAGCAACAATATACAATTAAAATTCAAATTTTCAACAATTGCAGCCGAATGTAGATCGTAGACTCTTCAATCAAACAAACAAAACTAAGCTTAACATATAGAGGATATTTACCTGGCAATTCCGTCTTCGAGTTGATCGCCATTGCGTACTGCTGAAGAAAAATCAGTAAAAAATGAGTCAAAATTCTACTCTTAACAATTATGAACACATTTGTTCGTTGACTACATCAGATTGCCCACTGAATTAATCAAATTGCAGCAACAAATTGGCTCGAACACCACAATTAGCGAAGAAAATACTAATAATCATGATTACAAAAATGCATAATTTGAAGTTTTCACAAAGAACAGAGAAATAGTGCTTTTATAGCAAACCTGTGAATGGAGCTTATATGGCTGCATACAACACACAAAAGAACAGTAGCCGATGCAATAGTTTTCAGGGGTTTAGAGAGTTAGAGAGAGAAAATGACAAAACTGGTCCCTCATTATTTGAGGATAGATTCAAATTAGTCCCTTAAGTATGTATTAAACACTTTCGATCAGTTTAGTTTGCCAAAAGTTTAACATTTAGAGTCTAGGAAAATGTTTTATTGAACTCTATTTGACGGGAACTATGAAAAAAGTATTTAATTCATCAAATTCTAAAATATGTAACACAAAAACTATATTAGACAATAAAAAGGTATTCAAAAAACTAGTAAAAATTACACATTAAAAAATTACATCCGACTTCAGAACAAAATTAGAAATATCGGAAACTATATAAAAAACCACTACCGAAAACAAGCGAAACATCAATCGATGGAACCGAGAGACATCAACGCCAATGACTTTTTCTTAATTTTACAGTACGAAAATCAACGGACGGATCTACCAAATATTTTCACGACAAAAATGCACGAAAACAATAAAATAGTTCTAAGAAAAAAATAGACACTCGTTTGTCCATTATTTTCGCACAAAAATTCGAAAGAACTGTGATTGTTTTTTTAGTTTTTTGTTTAAAAAAAATAGAGAGTCCATCAATTTTTTTAATGAAAATTAATGGAAGGGTGTTGGTTATCAAAGCGCAAAACTGTAGTTGAACAGTATAATTAAAAATATTTATTTTTATATTAATTCTAAGATAAAAATCGAGATTAGTGTTACCTAGATTTCAAACTCTCTTTGTTATTGTGTGTTTGAGGCACTATTTTCTGACATTATGAAATCAGCCTAATTTTTCCTCGATTTTGTCCTATAATCGATAGTGTACGTCGTTTTTGTCCCTCAATTTATTTTTCTTTTTGTAATGTGCAACTCTAAATATGAGTTCTTACTGAAAAAATTATAATTCATAGTTCATGTCAAATTTAACAAATAGAGTTCGATAAATATTTTATCAAAGACTAAAAGTAATAATTTTTTACAAGCTCAAATGATCAAATTGTTAAGGGACCATTTACGTTAACTGATAACAAATTTAAAAGACTAAAACTATTAAATCATATTTAAGGAACTATTTTGGACACACCCTCAAACACAAGAGACTATTTTTGTCATTTGAAGCAAATGAAAGTATCAAAAAGCTATGGAGAAAAAGCCCAAAAATAGTCCAATATACTTTGTCTTGGTTTTAAAATAGTCCTCTAGTTATGGTATAAAATTAGTGCACTTTTGAGGTTAACCTAACAAAATTGTTAAAAACTACATATTTACTCACTTGATGAGAAAAAAATCATCCAACCACCCAATAAGTAATCCAAAACAAAAATTGGTGTGACATAGAAAAATAGGAATTCGAGATTAATACGAGCATAAATGATGTTAGGTCATATATATATATATATATATATATATATATATATATATATATTTATCTCATACTATAATATTTTTAATCAGTTTGCCAAAAGTTAATATTTAGTGTCTTAGGAAAATATTTTATCGAACTGCATTTGATGGGAACTATGAAACAAGTATATAATTTAAAAAGGTCAAATCAAATTCTAAAATATATAACACAAAATGTTATACTAAACAACAAAAAGGTATTAAAAAGATTAACATATTTTACCTAGATGATGGGCTCCCTTTATTTTGTGTGTTTGAGGCACTATTTTTTGACGCTATGAAGTCCATCTAATTTTCCTCGATTTTACCCTATAACCGATCGACATATACATATATACACACACTTTTACGTACACATTTTTTCTTAATTAACTTGCGAACTTGATGATCAAAAATATCTTTGGAAATTCCCTTTGAAGTCAAACCGTCTTTCACATTGACACTTTCTATAGGGATAACATAAGAGGGGTCTCCGATGCACTTTTTCAACATGCACATGTGGAATACTAGATGAACGGAGACCAATTTTGCTGGCAACCCCAAAGTAGCTATAGACGACGGTGTTAGGAAAGGTAGAGTAGACCGAAGAAGAATTAGAGAGATGTGATTAGATAAGATATGACACAATTTTAGCTTATCAAAGACATGATCTTAAATATGAGGTAGTAGACAACACATATTAGGATAGGAGGTTAGTAGGTAGCAATGCGTCATCTTATTATCCATTCTTAATAGTTGTTGTAGTATTGCTCATGAAGATTTTTGTTTGTGATTTCTATCATTATTTATTGTTTTTTGTACTTAACTATCATATTATTTTGTTATAGCTATTATCATGTTGCTATCTTCTATTTTTGTTACTATATGTTATTTCATGTATTTCCGTTACTTATTTTTTTTTGGACTGTTTTGCATTATTTTTTCTTGAGCTAAGAATTATCAGAAACAATTTTTTTTTAATCTTTGAAATAGGAATAAAATTTATGTACACTTTACTTTTCTATACTTCACTTTATGAAATTATACTGAGTATCTTATTATTTATTCGAGTTATGAGTAAAATGGTCTTGATGGTCTTAATAGCACAATAAATGTGGCATAACATCTATTTATTTTTTATTTTTTAAAGAGTAGGAAAAACATATCTTAATATTTTAAATTGTAATGGATATCTTTTGTTACATAATAATTGAGATCTGCACACTGCACTTGATTGAACTTTATAAAATTAGTTTTTAAAAGACGCACTCAAATATTTAATCAAATCCCTTCCTCCAAAAGTAGCAAAAGTTTTGTGTAAGCACGTCAACAAACCAATAATAATACTATACTTGATGAGCCACCACCCACTAAATTACATCAATAATACTATAAAAAAGATTAGGCATAATGGTATAGATATTAGGAAATTGGTAAATTTTATAAATGGTTATATAATCATAATTTTTCCCATCAAAGTTGCATAACTATATTTTCTAATAAACAATTACAAAATTATAACCTTTAACCTTTAAATTGGGTTGTATCTTTAAGATTAAAATTTAACGAAAAGAATATATATCATTCATCGAAAGTTGAGTTTTTTTCGATAGTTATAACTTTTTTTGTTAATAGTGTAAAGTTTTTAAATTATTCTGTTAGAAAATATAAATTATTCGACTTTATTAAAAATAAACTCAGAATTATGTAATCATTTCATCACAAACATCCGAAAAACATAATTTAATTGCTATGATTCATTCTCTATAAATAGAGGCTCTAAAAGAATTCTCTGAAGTGTATTATTAAGTGCTCTATAGCTTGAGAAAATGACTACCTCATCTCTTCAATCCCCAGTAGCTCAAAAGTTAGTTTTTTTTTTCCCTTAATTCATAATTCTCTTCTTTTATTTTAACTATAAATTTAACTTTATCTTTGCAGGCTAGAGGGTAAAGTAGCACTTATAACTGGTGGAGCTAGTGGCATAGGAGCAGCTACAACTAAACTTCTATGAACCAAATAAGCAGGGTGATATTCTTTTTCTTTGAGAAAACGATCAATTTGTTTTATTTTGGTCCTTAATATATTCTGTTTGATTGAAATGGTTCTTAATGTATAACAAATGCTAGTACTACAAAATCACTTTTGCTTCTTCTTTTTTTCCTCTGGCTAATAAGATATTTCAGTTTGCCAGTTTGTCTCTTGTCTGTCCATGAATTCAACAACAGTTCAAAAGGTTATTATTTGGGAATCTCCAAATCTATGCTTATTTTCAATTCTCCGAAGCATTTTGTTCATACACCAAGTGCTTGTCAATCAATATTTTAATTTGCTTACTATTTATCTGCAGTACTTGGGAGAATTCTGTAAGAATTATTATTTATTTACTATTAATTATTTCTTACTTATGGCCCAAGTTTACTTGGAATCAAAGTAATACCATAAATAATATTTAATAAGGAATAGATCTCGTCCGTACATTGGTTACTTGATGGACGTACCAGATTAAGTCATAACCTCTATAAATTGGTCCTCCCTCCACCCATTAGGGTTACCACATATTCTCTACATTAATTCCATCGCTGACGGTTGTGGTAACAT
>JAJOOE010029380.1:0-31207 GCA_036250405.1 Solanum raphanifolium
ATACAACAAACCAAACACTCAATAAAAAATAATCCCAACACAACTTATCCCATCATAACTAATCCCAACATAACTTATCCCAACATAACTTATCCCATCATAACTCATTTTCAAACCAAACGACCCCTAAGTGTAAAATTATTCATTAATTTTATAAGGTGGACAAGTATGTTAGATATCCTAAAATAATATAGTGGATAACTATTGTTGGACGGGGACACATGGTGGAGTACCAAATACCCAGGCCAGTCAACTCAATTTACTTAGGGTCGTTCACTCGTTTGGTTGGGAACAAGTTATCACATGATTAGTTATCCTGGGGTTAGCTATCCTGGGATAACTTATCTCATCACTATGATATAAATGGTGGGATAAGTTATCCCAAACATGACAACCAAATAACATATAATAATTTTATCCCATCACTATTTTTTTTATCCCTCACACCAAACGACCTCTAAGTGACCAACGTTTTGTTTAATTTGGAGATTCTAGAAAAGTGAAAGTTGAGTTCAAACTTCAAAGTCATGCATATTTCTTCATTCAAAGTTCAAAACATTATATAATTTTATTCAATATGAAAAATAATTTACTTTTAAAAGTGTCAAAAAAGTAAATAACATTTTTCTTTAATAGATTAATTATTTTAATAAAATCTATACATGATGATTTGCCATATTTTCTACCTCTAGAAAAAAGAATTACTCCTAATTTTCATGAATCTTCTAAGTTGTTGTATTGAAATATTCTGAGGACCAAATTGCAAGAACTAACAAATTACAAGGACCAACGTGGCTCTCAAGTCAACAAGATCCTCTCTCTCTCTATACTCAAATTCCCTGAAAAACCCTAGCCGATAACACTCCTAAATAAATTACTAACGAACAACTTCATCATCATCTTTTTTGGTAAATCATAAAGCTTATAGACATTGCTACAATGGCTGGAAGATTCAGAGAGCTATTGAAGAAATACGGAAAGGTAGCATTGGGTGTTCACTTCTCTGTTTCAGCAGCTTCAATTACAGGTCTTTATGTTGCTGTCAAGAACAATGTAGACGTTGAAGCCATGTTCGAAAAAATCGGCATGCCAGGCTTATCCAAAGAAAAAGTTGATGAAATTCCTAATTTACCCCAGCAAAACCCACAAGTGATTTCCTCTGATGGGTTCGTTATTGAAGAACCCTTTAATCAGGACGGTGTGGCGCCGCCGCCGCCGCCAAAACAGAGGAATCGTACTGCTGAGCTGGCGGCGTCAAGTGGAGGTGCTCTTGCTGTAGCTGTGCTGCTTAATAAGGCTCTGTTTCCTGTTAGGGTTCCGATAACCCTTGGTCTTACGCCGCCGATCGCTAGGTTTCTTGCAAGGCGGAGAATTATAAACAACAGTGTATGATGAGTATATATTTTTTCTTTATGTTTCTTCTAAACGATTTTTTGTTTTTTTCTGAATAATTTGAATCTCTCTGCATTACTATAGTTTGATTTTCCCTTACACTGTCACGAGTTAGTAAAAGGGGTGATCAATTAACAAGTTAGAGGGTACCTGGGAGATTTACCAGTCTTAAAAATTTGATCTTTGGAGATGTATTTGAATGGAGAAATAGTTATAGATATATGCAACTGAAAGTTCTGTACTATGCTGAATTTCAATTGAAGTAATCATGTTTTGCTGTTGCTGCGTAGAAACAAATCTTAGCCTAGCATAATAATGCTGTTTGTGGCAGCCATTTAATGAATATTGCTACAGAAATCTGAATTTGATGCCTTGTATTTTAAATCTTGTGTTATGCACAAAGCATCCTGCATTAGCAGGGTCTGGGGAAGAGCCACTCCCAGGGTGTGTGATGTAGAAAACCTATCCTAATGCAATAATTTGTGGCTGCTGAACCCATGATCTATAGGTAATACGGCCAATATTACTGTTACTCCTCTCAATGGCTAAGATAATCAAGCTTTGACAAAAATTGTCTAGTGTACTCATTTTGTTCAACTTCATGTGGCAACACTTCAAGATCTGCATGTTTGTCCTTCCTGCTGTTGGATAATTTTTCTTATTGGGGTAGCCACTGCTGAGTGGGAATGATGATAAGCTAGTAGCCCGACGAGTTCTTGTTGCAGTTGAGTGCAGTGATCTAAACTTTGGGCAAGAAAGGAGGTGAAGGGACCTTTAGACCCAAGGGTTTATAAGTTTTGATGAAGGTTGTGGAATTACTAGGTAAACATTAGTGGTTTGTGTAAAAGAACTTGAATTTCTAAACTCAGCCCCTCCATTTGAACTTGTAGTGGCCCGATTCAACTTTGAACTGAACTGCCGTTACTGCACTTTTTATTTGAAGCAGTCATTATAACTTTTTGACGTATATTAGAGAGGAACAGAACTTTTCTAGACCATTAAATTTTCTTAGATCGTCTCCTTCATGGTTTGTTATGAACTCTGGATTCAGATGTAAAGCTAGCTTGGTCAAGCAATTGTGTTACAAATTTCAGAAGCACGGAAATAAGTGAGTGTTGTAAAACTTGGCATCAAGAATGTTTCAAGAGACAATTTTTGGCCTACGGTAAATGTGAACCATCCTATACTCTGTCATGCATTTAAGAACATTGGATCTACAGGAAGCTGATAATTTATATAGGTTTATGTATTGTACCCACAACAAAATCAGAATTCCACAGTAACTAACATCAGCCAGCTAGCTCTGTTGCTGGCAAACAACAACAAAATGCATTGTCATTCCTTTGCATATTATAAATAAGCTTTTGTTCTACAACCGAATCATAGAAATGGAATTTAAAAGATTAAGCATTTGTTAAGTTGAAGATGGGGAGAGCCATTCAGACAAAGCCTAAAGAAGGAATAATCTGGACTGGTTTTATTCAGTATCACGCAAAGTAAC
Organism: Solanum raphanifolium; assembly: GCA_036250405.1. Lineage (NCBI taxonomy): Eukaryota > Viridiplantae > Streptophyta > Magnoliopsida > Solanales > Solanaceae > Solanum > Solanum raphanifolium. Next base: position 2,894 of record JAJOOE010029380.1, read on the forward strand.
AGTTTCAAGAATTACAAGGCATCCCAAACCCAACGAGATACAAATACCTCTAATACCAAAAGCAACCACCTTTGGTGCGTGCTAAGTATGATTCATGTTATTGCACATCTCTTTTCCCCCATCAACCGCAATAAATGGCAATAAGCTTGAAATTTGACGTACAACGTTCAGTGGCCTGAACTATATTCTTCAAAGATGAATAGAAATTCACGAGCATTGTTAGGCAAAGAAAATCCTTGCTAGCCATCCAATTCTTCATGCCTTGCAAAACCAGCATAGCAGTCTACCACCCGAAATCAGAATTGAAGATTTAATGAACTACTGACAAGTACAATTAGCTCGTAAAAGAATATCATTTTCTAAGAATCAAAATGTTTTTACAGAATTCTCCAAACAGAGAATTTGAGTTAAACTAACGACTCCACCAATCATTCAGGAAAACACACACAAAAGTTTTACTAGTAAACTGCCTCCCCAAAATTTGGAGGGGACTACAACAACATGAAAGTTAAAAAGGCAAGGACAAACAAGTAGCCAAGTCCAAACACAACCTACTCATTCCTAATCACCTGTGTTAGTTAAGGAAATGTTACAGTATAGCAGTAATCCCTGCATTCCGTCCTATGCAAAAAAAAATGACATAGCCCAGCTATCAGCCATGGTAACTAACAAATCATATCCCAAACAAAAATACACCAAACTAGAAATCATCAAATGCCTTTTGACATTCGGAAATGTTTAAAAGGCTGACCTTGGCTGGATTGAACAATGATATACACCAAATGCTTCAAAATCTCTGCTACAATTGGTGGAGATGCTGGAACTCTTCACACTCCACTCCTATTTCTTTCAGAGCCAAGAAAAGCTTTGGTACAATCTTAGCCAGCATTAGCTTGAAACCAACTGAATTTGAATTAGCGCTGCTGTTATTGCTTACGGAAGCATCTTTTATGAGCGAGCCAATAAGGAATCCTTTCATGTAAGCGTCACAGGCCTTGAGGATGTAATAACCACGCATCCTAAAGTGTTCTCTGATAAGCTCTTCAAAATCCTATTTCAACCCAATATTTTGGAACAAGTTAACAAGGATTGGTTTACCAGTAAAGCATAGTGCCAAAGGTGATGAATACCAAACAAGTTTACAAAAACAAACAAGAGGAGCAATAAACAACAAATGCTCCACATCCTTTATACCTAGTATTCAATTAAGAAAAAGTGGGTTCCATGACCTATTTTTCCTCTGTGCAGATATAGATATGATTCTCTCACTAAAAAGGTGAAATGAGCAGTGAGCCAATGGATAAACACAAAGAAGAAACAAAAGAGATGTAACAACAACATACCCAGGGTAATACCACAAATGTTAGAAAAATGGATTAGACATTATCTAAAATATTTTATTTATACTTTAACTATTTAGAGTTTGGTGGTAGTCCATAAATGAGAGTCTATGGTTAGAGGATCATGCACGTTTGTGCTTGGTGGGTTTAGTGAGGTGGTGAATGTAGGCTAAACATGATGAAGGGATATGGAAAGAAAGTTGTCCATTGAGGCTGACATCTTGAGGAGGGGATACACAGGAGAGGAAGACCTAATGCTACATCAATTTGATATGGCTCAAAAGGCACCCTTCTTTCTTATTTATCTTTACATATTTGGTATCTTATTATTATGTCCGATCTAGAAATTTGTTGTGTTGAGTTGCTGACAGTAAAGACATCAATTGCCTGCTTCATAAGTATTAAGAAGGAAACTGGCGGATCAGAAGCCTATACCATTATTTGATGGATTTAATATTACTAGTCTAACTAACTACTATCAGCACTGTTGTAGTTTTATCCAGTAAACGTAACTACACATGTTTAAACAAGGCCAAGAGACCACATATGACATCATGATTTATCAATTAAGTCAATTGGCATTATGGAAGTAATCAGCTAAAATTGAGAAAGAAAAGAAAAGGCAATTACAAAGAAAATTTTGAGTTAGAGGTCCACATTTTCATTTTTCCACTAAGTCAGTGATACACTATACAGCAATTCTTCACAACAGATTAGATAACATAGAAATGCCAAGTAGAAAGCAAAACAAGCTGATCCAAGAAACACTAACTTCAACTGAGCTCATGAACGAATGGATGGCAAGTAAAGTTGGTCCATCGGAAATATAATAAAATGAGAAGATATGCCAAGCCTGAAGAGTCATGGATTACAGTTCTTGTATGGGGAGAAAGAAAGAGAAAAGGATAACCCCATATATTGGATTCAAACAAAGATGAAATCCAAAATGTAATATTATCAAGGATGTTGACAGATATGTTGTAAGAGATGGAAAATAAAGAAAATAAAGATATCAATTACCTTAGGAGGCTTCCTCATCAGATACATCATTGTCTTGCAGTTCAATAAGAAGGTATTTTCGTTGTATGATAGTGAATTTTTTTCTCCTTCAGCTGTCCCAACTTGCTTGTCATAACCAGCTTCATTGAAATATGGCCTGGAATTCAAGACTAGCCCTTGAAGTGAAACTAGGACTTGAAGTATACTCGAGGATGAAGGATCCCAGACCTCATTCCCTCTGCCCGTCCAAGTATTTAAAAGGCTGAGACAAACCTTCCCTTCCTCATACAAGTTTGGATTTATCCGCCAACCACCAGAATGATAATATGCTGACTGCAATACAACATAAACATTTGAAAAATTAACTTTAAAATGAAGTTATGAGCCAAAAGGAGATTACAGGCAAACAGTAACCCTCTAGACAAGAGGAGAAGGATACAAGGAAAGAAACATTGAGTAAGCTTACAGGCGGAACATCAGGATACTCAGGTGGAAGGTGGAAATCAAAGAAGAATAAGCCATCTTGGTAAGGAGTCCCATATGCTCCAACAATCACAGCCCTTAGAAGATCCATGTGATCTTCATAAACACGTACATATATTCCATCTGATAAAAGAAGTCTGAAGGTTAAAGCTGATGATTTGATAGCCGACCCCAACTAGTTTGAGATTGAGGTGCAGTTAAAGTTGATGGTGTCACTTGAATGTGAAAATAACAATTATAAAATATGGAGAGATAAATCCTATGATGATATACCTACTTATGAAGAGAATAATAACAATTATAAAATATGGAGAGATTAAATCCTATGATAATATACCTACTTGTGAAGAAAAAAAATCTGATAAATACCTGGCAGGTTATTCTGAAGGATGTTCCAATCTTGTTGAACTTTCTTAAGCCACTTCCTCCCAGCATTATTCTGCACATAATGATCAACAAGTTTCAGTAGATGACCCCTTTGAAATGGGATTGAACTAGTCCTTGTCAGGGACTCAAAGTAAAGGACGCTCACCAGTTACTCATAACTAGCTCACCTTTAGAAACCATGATATGAAGTAACTTGACATCAAGCAACACCACACTGCCCTCTCAAACCCCACCCCCAGAACCAAATAGTAAAAGGTGCATGTCTAATAAAACATACTCGAGAAATGGAGAAAAAGTAGTGTAACACAAGTCATGAACCACCTTGTAAATGGAAAAGAGTGATGGATCAAGGATTCATTTAGAAATTCTAAGTAGGGGAAAGAAGTACTGTCGAGAACCAGAATGTAGAATACATTTTCTAATACATTAGTCAAGAAGTGGAACAATTTATCAGGAAGAACTTGGAGGCAAGACTAACCTGGCCACTTGTACCAAGAAAATGATGATCATAAGGATCTGTTGTGATATCAAAACGTTTAAAACTATATGTTTGGTCATCATGTTGATCTGAGGAATTTCCTATTTCTGACATCAAGTTAGCTTCAATGACGTCTGTCACTTCCATAGTGTCATGATCATCTCCATTTCCGGCAGCAGGTAGCCTTGGAGAATTATCAAGGTCTCCGGACCTTTGGGACCATGATTCATCGCCGGTAAATATTTTGGCAAATGCTCCCTCCCTTTCTTCATCTTCACTTCTGGAATCTAAACTCGAAGAATCAGTCTGTTTGCGGCCCCTAGAAAATATTCCAGAGGCCAGCCTGGTCACAAATCCTAGTGCAGCCAGGGGAATAGACAGAGCCCCATTCCTTCCTGAATCTTCAGTGGCCATGGCACCATCTTCATCTTCAATACTGATGTCAGTAGCATTTGTTGTTCCAAGTTCCTGAAGGAGATCATGCTGTTCATTACATCATACTAACACAAACAGAAACTAACCACTTATCCTAACAAAGCAGTAGAAATAGGTACTATTTTAGTTAATCTCCTAACCTTCCTTCAATGTATAATAAGGTAACTTTCTTCACATCTGATACATTATTTATATTAATAATGTGTGAAGTTGTAAGCTATTCAGCAGACATTAAATCTAAAGAAGTTATGTTTATCAACAAAAAGATAAAAGAATATAAATAAGGAGGAAAGAGAAAGAAGGCATCTGTGTCTACAAAAGCTCCACTCTTTGAAGGGTTACTCTTTTTCTTGCGATAAGTGACAAAGCATTGTCTAAATGGGCCATCACAAGAGATTGCTGATGATGTGCATACCTTTTGGAGGGTTACTTGCAATCCCCTTTTTGAGAAGTAGTTGAATATTGAAATAGGAGGAGCACAAATGCTCTAGTGAGGAAGTGCGAGAGGTTGACGGTGATAGGTTTGAGGAGAGGTAGAGGTAGACCGAGGAAGAATTGGGGAGAGGTGATTAGACAAGACATGACAAATCTGCAACTCACAGAGAACATAATCTTAGATAGGAGAACACGGAGATTGACGATTAGGGTTGATGGTTAGTAGTCTGGATCCCGAAGCCCCTATCTATTCCCTTACCAAGTTACCAGTATTATTATTATTATTATACTTGCATTATCCTATGCTTCAATTCTATTACTATTGTTGTTTCTTTTACTTTGACTCTCTTTACTATTTTAGTGTCAGTACTTCTCTTTCTTCAATATTTTCATCATAGCTTTTGTCTCTTGCATTTCTTTCCAACCTGTTTAGAAACCTGATTTTCTTGTGCCGAGGGTCTATTGGAAACAACCTTTCTACCCCACAAAGGTAGGGGTAAGGTTTGCGTACACCCTACCCTCCCCAGACCTCACTTGGTACTATAGTGGGAATGTTGTTGGCTGAAACAGATTATTTGCACCAAAATGCAAAACCAGCCATACTATGAAGTCTCTACTTAATTTGAAAAAAAAAAACAATTTCTTGCACCATCAAGGGCGCGAAATTTTTGAAGTTCTAAGATAATGAAATGAAAACAAACAGAAAACACATGGTACTGGTTGAAATTTATGTTTAAATCAAACATAACAGATAATATCAGATAACTAATGACAGTATTCTAGCAATCACCAACCTCTTCTACGTTCCCCAGGGTCTCCCTTTCATGATCTTCAACTGTTTCCCAGCTAGCTACATCATCACCAACTTCACTTCCAGCCGCGATAGACTCATCATCATCACGATCAACAACATAAATTGCTTGAGGCCCAACCTGAGAAAACCAGAAAGGGAGCCTCACAATATGAATTTAAATTTGTGGCAACTGTCATAAGAATGCACCGCCACCTTAAGAAAAGGAAATTTCTCTTGATGTTCTAATGAGTCGTGCATCCATACAAATAAGAAAAACAGATCTCACGAATAATGATCAAAGATAGACACCAGCATAGAAAATGCAAGTCCCTTCTTTTGTTCCTTTTCCCAGTCTAACAGTGCAGATAGAGTATGAATTGACCTATCAGTTTTTCAGTTTCAATAGTAAATACCCAGATAAAAAGTCAATCACAGAAAAAAAAACGGACATACAAGCTATTAAGGATGATAGAAGAGCAAAGATAAATGGTGAAAGTCTTCACATTAGCCATGGAGTGAACTATTAGAATCTAGGGGCATACTAAACATGCAATTAGAAATTGGAGAACGGAAGAAAAAACTTGGTAAGTACCAGGGATATCATCCCATCAGCCCACGTGACTTCGATGTCTCCATTTCTTAGTCCAGTGATATTCCCAACCCAGGAGAGATCTGAAAATTGGGAACAAGTGTCATCACTTGGAGCGGCTTCTGCTTCGTTGCATTTCGAATGCTTTTGCTCGTCTTCTTTGGCTTCAGTTGGAACCAACAGATGTTCTGATTCTTCTGTAGATGTCACAACAGAACCCACTTTTGCTGGTAGAGAAACAGGTAACAAACGAACAACAACGTCACCGTAACAATAGTCATAGTCAGGATGCCCCTCCAGCTCATATACGCTGACCACTTCCTCTTTGTCAAACTCCTTGGGGTCCTCTGCCCTGGTAACTAGCTTTAACCACCTCACAGAAGCTGTACGCTCCTTTGCATTAACACTTTTCACAACTCCAACACGCCTAACATCATTAGAATCGTCAGCATCATCAGCAGCTTTCTCTACAACATATTGTTCAGCAACAAATTCATGATCTCCGGGGCTTTCAATAGGGATCAAGGATGTGGATTCCAAGCCTCCTTCTATTTTTCCATCCTGCCAAGCAACATCAACAGATGTCCTAGTATTCACAATTAGAAGAGCTCTTTCAAAATTTTCCTCTTTCTTACGTGCCTTTTTATCTCTCCTAACCACAACTTTGCGGATCTTTTTACGATGAAGGGGCCATGACTCTTGGCCTGATTCCTTGGAAAGTGACAATGAATTAGCAGATGTACTGGACTCTGCAAGGGAATCATGCTCTAAAGTTTCACAATTTCCATCCACAGAAGATTCCACATCAATTTCCATACACTCACTATTTCCTGTTGATTCCTCCAAATTGACAACTTCTGAATCACCATCTGTTAAAGATTGAGAAGATTCTGATACAGTTTTGGTGGAGTCACTAAGTTGTAATTTTGACAATTGCTTGTCTAAGGCAAAAGATGATGAAGGAAGAAGACACCAGTCACCTAGTTGCCAGATTGCATGAGAAAAGCAAGACATCAGTTTCAAGTTCTTTGGATTTTGTTCTTCAGCTGGAGCAGTGGATGAATCGGGCCCATATCCAGCAGATGCAATCCAGTAGATGAAGACAGAACCAACAGTAACTTTAGTTACTGTACCTTCTAACCTATTTGCTTTCCACGAGCCAGATAACCATCTGGAATTCTTGAAAACTGATGATGAGCTAGCTTTTACACGCTGACCAGGATAGAAAGGAAAATGTCCATCTTCAAGGCAATTCCTACCAACTGGTTTAAGACGTAAAGGGTCAGCCTTCATAACTTTACATACAGAACCATCATCAAACATCACAGTGACATTATCAACCACATCATCAATTCTACCCAACCAAGGGCCAAGGACAACATAATCACCAACTGTAAAACCCCGAACACGTTTCAACTCTCTAGATGAGACATTTTTAAAAATAGATCCATCGTGCGCTAATAAATCTACAGATATATTGATATCAACCACCAGTCCTACTTGACCTGTTGGATCAGAAGCTGCAGCGACATAATCACCATGCAGAAATCCTCTATCGACAACAATGACATTATTAATACTCTCTGTAGACTCAGACTCATCCATCCAGAGGACTCTAACATGGTCTGCAATAAGCGGATCACTCTTACAGTTACTATGGTCTTTGTTCCCATCATCAGCTTCCTCAGCCTTGTCATTGTTATCCCTATCGTCTTCTGTGTTGGAATCACCACCATCATCATCATCATCATCATCATCAGGACCACCACCACCATCATCGTCATCATCATCATCATCTTCTTCTCCATCATCATCATCCTCATCCTCATCCTCATCTTCATCATCAGTTAAGCTGCTATCTGAATCTGAGTCACCAGCAACCTCGGTCACAAGACCAATCTTACCATCAGTTTTGCTTTTCACAACATCTTGTCTATATATATAGGATACATTCTCTAAGTTCCGGAGAATCTCTCCCGGCTTGCATTCTGATCTAACTTTTGGATCCAAGCTAGCCCCATTTGCTAAAGACTTGCCTTCTATCAAATTGCTATTATCGTTTGCATTTGCAGTAGGTTCAGCATTACGGGAAGCATCATGATGTTGGCCAGCTTCCATCTAACAATGACAAACAAGAAGACTATAAGAAATTCATTCAAAAGCCTAAGTGTACATCCCACAATTCAAACAAAATGTCAAGTTTGCGAATGAGAGTGGACTGGACTATTCACTTAAATTGGTTTATCGAAAAAGAAAGACAACCTTATAACCTGACCAAAACAAAACCTTATAACCTGACCATTTAGTACAAGATATCAGTGATAAAAACTGCTAATAAATCTATCAGTGCTAAGAAATATGAAGCAACAAAATTATGTAATTAAAATATTCAGTTCAACAACAACAACATACCAAGTAAAATCCCACAAAGTGGGGTCTGGGGAGGATAGAGTGTACGGAGACCTTACCTCTACCTCTTGGAGATAGAGAGGCTGTTTCCAAATCAGAAGCAACAAAATTATGTAGTTAAACATATTCAGTTCAATCATTTGAAATAATTGAAATGAAGCACATTCATTTCTAACAAGGAAAAAGGAACCCCCACTCATAAAAGCAACTTCACCGCAATGCAATACACTACACAATTGCGAATGATTAGTGTACTTCCAATAACAGCATCACTGCATTCTCAAGCTCAGACAAAGCACAATCATGATATAAAATGAAACATTGTCTATATTATAAACCAATGATTCAGTCGAATTATCTAATGTACCTATTGAAAGAAATGACCCTAACCAAATAAACCACCTAGGGCTAGTAGCTTAGAGTTGTGAAGGTTTAACTAATTCATAGAAGAGACACCATATATTAGTATTGACCAAAACAAACAAAAAAAGGTTCAGGAATGCCTCTATCAAATGGCACAGAACAAATAAATAGTTAAATTCAGTTTGAATTTACCTCACCCTATATAGAAAAGGTTCAAATACAGATTTTGGTCAAAATTTTCATCATTTCTCAGAATCCTACATCAGCCAAACACAGCCTCCATCCAAATCCAGTCATGTAACCCTATCTTCAATTTACCAGAATGACCCGATCATTCCTTGAAATTTTCCGTTCAGCCAACTAACATCCCTTCCTCTAACACACATTGAGATCAAAAGATTCCCGCATACCTCAAAAAGAACAAAACCCAACTAAAAAGATTCATACCCAGAACTAAAAACAAGAAAACAAGAAAGTTCCAAGCAAGAAAAAAAGAATTTAAATCTTTTTATCCATTTTCAATTTCAAGAATGTCATGTCATGAATAAGATGACGAATATACCTTCGGAATCGGAAACTTAGCAGATTAAAAGGACCCGCGAAGCTGGAAGCTATTGCGATTGCATTCGGAATGAACGGCTATCTCTTCGCCGGTCGATTGATCGTCAATATGTATTTACATACAGCTATATATATATATATATATATATGTTTAAAATTGTATATTCTTACATTCAACATCTGCAGAATGAGCTAAAGAGGTGAACAGAGCCAAGCCGAGCCAAGCCGTGTGAGATGAGGGGCAAAAATGTCATTACGTGCCTTATAAGTCTTTTTGATGGTATAGGTCATTGTAAATTATCCGATTTCAATTTGCCCTCAGCTTTTCTTCTTTTGAAAATGACATTTGTATTTTATTATTTCTGTTTATTAAATTTTTTAGATATTTTATTTTTTAAACATTTTTCTTCCAGTTAAAATATTTTTCCCGTTGAGAAAAAGAATAATTCTTTTCTTAAAAGATTGGAAGAAGCAAAACAATTTTGTTATGAAATTCATATCCCCTTAACAAGTTAAGAATATTATTTGATGAAATGGGAACTAAAGAGTTTGTTTGGTTTCGATTATTGATATAAAAAATATATTAGCATTTGATATTTATATCAGATCATAATATTTTATTATGAATAAGTCAAAACTTATTATCATAATTGATTGAGTATACTATATTAGATGTTTGTAAGTTTTTTTCTTGATTAATAATTAATAAAAACATTTAAGTTTATTGATTTATAATAGGGATAAGGGTCTGAAAAATACCCCAACTTAAATAGAATTTGTTGTTGCGATACTAAACTTTCATGAGGACCTATTACCTCCCTAGACTATTTAATACCGTATTTTTTACCCCCTGAACTATTTAATGGTGTATTTTAAAGGTATATATGTGCCCATGTGGACACATTACTATTTATAATTTTGCATTATTTTTATGTCCACGTGGGCAAAAATATATGTTTAAAATACGGTATTAAATAGTCTAGGGAGGTAATAGGTCCTCATGAAAGTTTAGTATCGCAACAGCAAATTCGACCAAAATTGGGATATTTTTCAGGTCCTTATCCCTTTATAATATAGACAAGTTATATATAATAGTATTTGTTATAGGCCATATTAAATTTAGATAAGACTGCATTAAATAACTTACTTATTTTTCCTATTTACTTCAATTGTTCTGCAAATTTGATTCAGTGTATGAGGTTCCTACCCATTACCTTTTTATTTATCAATATTATAAGTAGAAGTATAATGAAAAAAATGGTTTCAATTTTATGTTTTTGAGATTTTTACTCAATAAGACAAACCAATAACAATTTTAAGAGGAATGTTTGCATTTATTAATAATTATCCCCTCCGTCTACTTTTTTTTTTAATTGTTCAATGCATTAAAAATAGGTGTTACTTTGAAAAATCAAGAGATAATTCATCATTTTATATTTATGCATCCTTGCTATCAATACTTTAATTATTTTCAATTAATTTCCAAATATAAGATGACTTGTAATAATTAATAAAATTACTTTTTCAATTCTTCTTATACTTGTCCACTATATTAAAAATAGATGCATAATTTTACTTGTTCTATTTATTTTTTAAAAAACAAGAGATAGTTTTTTCAATTATACATATTTTATTTTTATTATTGAATATTATTCATTTTTCAACATTTATATAATTTAAAATAAGTAGGATAGATATAATAAAATTATTATTTTATTTATTGCTTTTTAAATGATGAGTCAAGTCAAAATATAAAAAAGTAAAATCAATAGAGAGAGTACTATTTTATATTTATTATTTTTAAATGAGTTTGTTAAATTAAATATGAACAAATACCACAATAAAATGAACATAATTCCAAGAATAACATGTAGGTGAAAAACGAATCTAGTAAACATGAAAAATAGGGAAGTTTAATTTTGTTCTTTCACTGAATTTGGCATTTTGGTTTGCTCCAAAACATAGTTATTTACTTATTGGGACACCACTTACTTGAGCAAGATGACTCCAAAACTAAAATGGGAAAACCATGAGGAAGAATCAAACAAATAACAATTGCAATTTGTAAGAAAGAAGAATATATTATTCTATTCGTGTTATTTTATTTGATCCATATATTAAAAATAAATATTTAATTTTATTTATTCACTATAACAAATTAAGAGAGTTTTATTATTATTTTATTATATTTACCTTGATATTAAATAATTACATAAAGTAATAATAATCATATTTAGAATTTCAAAATATTTTCGATAAAGGTTAATTTAGTAAATACATCTTTAGTAAAATTTTAAAAATGTATTAGGTCAATAGAGGCAAATTTATATGGTTCATTTTACTTGTCATATGTTTTTTTGCATGTCTCTTAAAAACATATTAAGTAAAAGAGTTATTCATATTTACTCTTTGAGATCTTTTTCACTATTATTACTTTGAATGAACTATTTTTAGTAAGAACAACAATTAAAATGCACATGCAATTTCTTTTAAATATTTGTGTACTATATTTATGGGTGATTAAAATTTAAAACATCAAAAAACTTATAAAATTTTTTGGATGCTATAAATGAGAAAATTAAAAATCTGAAATTGCGAAATAAAATATTTTGTACACTGAAAATGCATAAAATATTGTTACAACGAATTAATAATTAAAGTATTTAAATAAAAATCAAGGTTTTAAGAAAAATAAATTGATTTTTCAAGTAACAGAAGTATTAAATATTTTTGACGAGTCCTCGTTATTAAATTAAATAAAGGGAATACTGTGAGCCCTTGGGATTACCAAATTTGCACATCTGGGAACACTGTAAATTTCTCCTTTCCGGTGATCTTCCCGTCGGAGAAGATGATCGTTTGCGTTGCCGTCGTCGGTCACCAGGTTATCCAACGTCTTTATCTCTTCTCTCTTTCCTCTTTTAAGAGTTGAATTAGAAAATAGCTGACGAATTTGTTTGTGATGGGACAGAACAATCCACTTTACATACAGAGTTTTACTGAAGCAGATGATGCCCTAAAGCTTCATCACATTGTTCATTGCTCCCTTGATGTTGTCGACGAAAGAGGTTTCATTTCTCACCAATAAACACAAAAGCAAACACCCATAATCTGATTTTTGCTGATCTAGCTTAAAGTTTTAGTATCATTAAACCTGACGCCCTAAAATTTTGTAGTACTTGATTTTAGCTATAAGAAAAGAACTTAGTTTAGCCGCTACTAAAAAATTTACACTTGATTCCTAATTATGGTTGGATTTGGAAAGATCTGCAACATTATAATTAGGGCTTTTTGAGGGAAAATGGGCATAATTAGAGTCAGTCATAGCTAGTTAGTGTTATTCAGTCAGGAGATACTAGCTAGTTAGTTTTATTCATTCAGGAGGTTCTTCCTTAGATTGTAAAGCAAGTACTTCAAATAAGATCCGGATCAGAAAAGGGTAGAATGAGACAGTTATCTGCAGTTGTGAGGCTAAAGAAGCTATCTTTCGTTCATTTTGATTTTTTATTTGATTATCTCTGGTAGAATGCAATCAAATTGCAGAACCAGTAAACATAATCAGGAAACTTTCCTTCTTGATCGCAGTGGGATTTTTTTTGAAAATTAGCATATGAGTTGAAGGCCTTCTCCCCATCCATTTCACTTATCTGGAAGATAAAGGGGAAAAAGATACCATCTTTTAAATGTCAAGTCTGATACTCCAATTACTAAACCAGAAGTCAAACTACTAGGACAATAAATAGTAGCAGGAGAATATTGTTAGATAGTCTCCAAATTATAATCAAGCTAATGGCAGCAGAGACTTTACTTTGTTTAGGTCTCCTGTCAAGGCATACAGTTCTTGTTAAATTTGATTCTTGTGTTGTATTATGTGGAAACAAAAAGGAAGCTGCTGCAGATGGAGCTGTTTATTCTAAACGTAATTGTGATCCTGACCTATTATTGCTTCCTGAAGTCTTGGTTTAGCAGAGAAAAGTTGACAGTCAGACAACTATCGATTGACCGTTTCACTACCTGCTACTTGTCCTATCAGACATCCTTTTTTTCATGAACAATGTGCTCTTTAATTGGAAAAAAGAGTATTTACTCTGAAATCCAGGGCAATGGGATTGTGTTATGGAGTTTTTATCGCTTGATTGTACTCTGTGGACTTGCATGTTTTCTAGCCATTTATTATTTTCCTGAGAATTTTGCTTAATTAACACATAATGATATCAACACTCAGTTAGCTTTGTTATCTTTTGACAACTCATCTGTTGTTTATTACAGTGAACAATCCAAAAAAATCTAGCTCCACTCTGAACGAGACATTTCTTGGCCTGCTATATCCAACTGAAAACTACAAAGTGTAAGTAAATACTCTTAATCTCTCTTCATAGAGAAACTCTTCTTTTGGTGGTTCAGAGTTGGTGGAGTTGGTGGTATGATTTTTGAGCTATGTTGCGTAAACTCTTGATTTGCCCTGATATATCTGCGTAAAATGGGTGTGGCATGATGTGGCTGTTTCGTATCGATCTTTTAAAATCCACCAAAATCTTTCTTACAAATGGCTATAGCCCATAACGAATGAGTAACTGCATATACACTGAATAAGAACCGTAGTACCAGAGTCCACTTAACATAGCCTTTGTGAACATATAAGATCATTGACATTCAACCTTGTCTAATGTATCTGATAATATGTTTTCAGGTATGGTTATTTGACTAATACAAAAGTGAAACTTATATTGGTAACAACAGATCTTGATGTTAGAGATGCCGATGTGAGAAATGTAAGTGCTGATTCTCTCATATTGTTGCTCTTGTATTGGTTGATTTACTTCATCTTTCCCTGTTCCAAACCAGCCTATCTGCTCCTAGTGAGGCATACTGCATTTTCGAGTTGAAGTAGTAAGTTTAGCCATCTGAGGTTGATAAAAATCTGAAAGAAGTGGAATTATTCTTCATCTTCTTTCTGACTTGGGTTCAGTAATAATTCGTATTGTATGTAGGAAAGACCAGAGTTACTGGGAGGATTTTTTATTTTTTTTGGTTCTTTGTTGCTTATGACAGAAAATGAATATCTGAAAATTTTGTCTTGACCTATTTAGGTATATTCTGCAAATAGACCGCTAAAAAAAGGTCAAACAGACCCCTCTTGTGTCACAGTAGTTTGAGGCCATTCAGTCTTGTTCACTTAAATAAAGTGGATCAGTACATGTGTGTTAGTCTCTGTGGCAAAAGAAGTCAGAGCCAGTTTTATTACCTGATATCTTGGAAGGGAACGGAACGGAATGGAATGTTCATTAGGATAGGTTTCTTTATCACAGTGTGCTGTTAACGTAGCTTCATCTAAACGTTAGATATTTCCTTTTTTATTTTTTGAGAAATAGAAACATTACGCATTTCCCTAAATTGGAAACTTAAGGCATATCTCCCCTATGTTTATCGCAATGATAGGATATTACTTTTGTTTTTATAACCGTGGTGTCCAGGCCACCTCGACTAATTCCACGAGGTACCTGCTACTTCTTACCAGCACAAGATCCGGGTAACATTGTCCACCAAGGGTTGGACAGATAGGAAGAATCACCTAGTGTTTTTGTGTCGCTGGGAATTCAACCAGAGACCTCATGGATATTACTGTTAGTCACATTCTTACAAATCACTGCAGTTGGGAAAAGTTATGAAGAAAAATATAAAACCAAAGTTTACTAACATCTGAACTGCTATGACCATCTAATTCCCAGTTTGCCACTTGCTCAAGTGTCAGCCTTCCATAGAAAAAAAACAGTAGCGTAGTCCCTAGTACGTAAAGCTACATTAATGTATTTTATAGCACAAAAAGAATGGACATCCAGTCTCCCAATGTAAAACTCAAAAGCACTGTTATCATCATGAATGAACAACCGCAAATGAGATAATTTAATCCTCCAATTTGGTTAAATGGTACCTCTATGCGAAAACTGGGAATGCTTTGTTTGAATGATATCAATGGCTATATGTTGAACAAATACTGTTGAAGCATACTATATTCCTGATTTCCAACTTCTATATCATGTATGTGATGATCAGCCTTTAGCATAGCAGCTTCCTTTATCTTTTTTTGGTGGAAATTATTCACAGTTTTTCAGGAAATTTCATGCTGCATATGTTGATGCTGTGTCAAATCCATTTCATGTTCCTGGCAAGAAGATAACATCCAGAACTTTTGCTGAAAGGGTTAGCACTATCGTCAAGTCTTTTGGTTTGAGTTCAGGTAGTTGAATGACTGCTCTCGAAGTCATTTTGCAAGGCACTCCAGTGTACTTCTCCCCCAAGCTGATGAACAACGGATGAAGAGCATATTTTTGCAAACTAGCTTGAAGGGTATTTGTCAAATTTGCTGCCCCACATGACAGTAACCAAAACAGACAAGTACTTTCTGTGTATTTTATTTCATTGATTTTAAGATTTACTGAACACAGTGTGGAATAGGTAATTACTGGTTTCGTTCGAGTCTTATGTACTTGCTATACAGTTGCATTTGTTCAAGTAAACGAAATTTTCTCATAGAGCCACCATAAACAGTTAATATTTTGCTCTGCATCATAGAATATTTGATACTAGGAGCACTCTAGCAGTATCATATTCTTCTCTAATTTTTCCATTTTTTCTTCATCTCAACAGAAATGAGATTATACTAGTGGAAAAAAGACTTGATGAATTTCTCGAGAAATTAAAGAAATATTGTTAATTGGTAGTAGAATTACTTGAAATTTAAAATGATTAGAGAATACATTCTGTGCACTGACAGTGCACAAATTTTCATGATAACCTAGAACATAGAATAACAACCTATATATCAAGTTAAATTGCATTGATACCGTAAAAATTCTATACATTGTCAGTGTATATAACTTAAATAATCCAAAGGGCATCCCTAATCCAAATGATTCTATTAAAAGCTTTGTTTACGTTGCTACACCTTTATTTATCAAACCTCGTGGAAATCTTAGAGCACGGAGAGCCTCATTGTGCATATTAAGACAGAAGTTAATTCTTGAGTCAAAAGCAATTTGAGGCTCATTTGTGGAGTAAACATCTCCAGTTGTCTTTGATACCAACCATCCATTGGCATGGTCCAATGTGGCATCAATTGCACCATCTCTAATTGCTTTGGCTACAATGTTCTCAGCATCACCAACTGTATTTTCAAAATCCAAGTTTAGTTTCTTGGCAATGTCAGCCAGTGAAATGCGAGTGTATGAGACACTGATGTTCTTGATCCCTGTCCTAATGACATTATGCCTGACTCTGTTAATCAAGTTACTTGTTCTGTCTTGGCTGAATGTGCTGGAAAATTTCTCAGCTACTGTTCTAAATAACTCTAGATCTCCAACACGAAAAGCCTGCAAAGACAAATATAAGCTCAGAATATGTGGAGTAATTTACTTGCCAACATCTTACTCAGCCTCAAAAGTTCGCTTATGAGGTGAGAACTGCCCAAAACTACATTACGAGGCAACTCATTCTGCCAGCTAACGTAAGACTCTAACAAAACCCTCTCTCCCTCCACGACCCACATCCAATCTGGATATCTAGAGTGTGAACAACATAATATGGGACCCCAGCCCCAGAGAAACCAAGAATGGGATGAGTTTGACTCTGACAAAAAAAATATGCCTTGGGCGTAACTTAGATCCAAAAACGAACTCATGATATGAGGATTATCCAAGACCATATAAGGAGATAATAATAGCCCACTCCTTAATGCTTATCAATGTGCCACATTAAGCTAAGTGTGTCAAACGGATTTTCTGGTTTTTGGAGTATTTTTTCCAGCTTATAACTAAGCATTTCAGTTTGGTCATCCAATACTCACATTTGTCAGCTCAAAGTATGGTCTCAATGCTTTTTCCATTCTTTTCTGTGTAAAAATAGTCCTCTCAGGGATCTCTCCAAGCAATAAATGGACTATAACAGCCCACTTATTGCATTGTATTTTGAAACCAACAGCAATTGTTGGACCTTTCTGAGCAGCTTGAAGAAGGCAATCTTTGGCATCTGTATACTCCAACTGAATTGTCTTTATCTTTCCCTGGTAGAAGAGGTATCTGCAAAACTGTAAAGAAAAGAAAGCCAACGCCAGTAAGAGAAACCATAGTGAGGACAAGGCATATTACCTGCTACGACGTGTTAAAATATATTGTTAGTGTAAAAGTTGCTTACATTGTTAGTCTGTATATAAGTCAAATCCACAAAGAATACACACCCCTAGAAAATCTGGTCTAGAAACATACCTGTTGGTTAGAAAGAGCTTCGAAATGGTGGGCCTTTGAACGAAATTTTTCTGCTTGATCATACAAGTTGTAGTGAAGGTAATTTCGTAGTAACAGATTAAGAAGTGTTTCCTGTGGCATAAGTCATAAACCAGCCATAAGCTATAACAGTTTTCACCATAGAACAAACACCAAAGACATGATCACAAACCTGACTGAACTTATTATGATGTATTGTGGCACTCCGGTATAGAGCAAGCAAGTTACTGTTAGTAAAGAAAAGTTCCTATTAGATAGAACACAGAAGTAATAGCCAAATTTTTTTTGAACGAACTTACCCTCGGATTTCAGCAAGATCACCAGCAAGCTCAAAACTTAAAGAGTAGTAGAAGTAGAGTCTTGATGCAAGAACATCAGCAGTTATACTATTCTTACTTTTTAGACGAACAATGCTTTCTGAGGAACAAGCCTTAGCCTGAAGGTAAAACGAATGCTCAATAATTCCAGGATGTTTAAGTAGAGATATCCTTACAAAATTGAGACTAAAAGACAGCCATTTTGCCTCACCTTGTTGTATTTCTTCTGATCAATCAGAAATATTAGAACAAGCAAGTAGCAAAACATCTCGAGTTCAGGCAACAGATGTTTGGATTCTGTTGCAGGCGTTTCCACATGAACTTGGCTGTCATGCCTATCCTGTGGCAAGAAGTATAACAATTCGCAGATCAGATACTGCATATCGATGTGTAGTTGACAATGTTCAGATTTAAAATATATACCAGATAAATAACTCTATCCTTGTCCTACCACATTGACATATATACCAACACATGAAATGATTTATAGATTCCAAAGCACAAGACAAACAAAATAATGTGTTGAATCATAAAGCAAGATCAACAAATAAAAGAATGGTTGATTAGTAATTTACCTGAGGCAGGTATGAAGATAGCCGCGTATGGACCTCAGAGCCAGAGGTAAGAACATAATTCAGGAAAGCAGAGAGTACCGAAGCCTTTAGTTTGCTCCTGAGTTTCATAGTCAATCTCATAGCCCTGTATATCTTCTGCACTTCACTTGTATATGCTCCACCCTCAATCAATGATGCTACTTCCTTCAAATCTAAACAAACAAAAAAGGCCATGAAAAATAATATACTTGCTAAAGGGGGAATTTTTAATTCTTGTTCCGAAATAGTTAAAAATGCAAAACTTTGACTACTAAATTTAACTCAGCTAAAGATTAGCATAGAACTATCTATACTCTCTATATCTGATAAGAAAATGGACCTTGGACCTAACTCAACCGTAAAAACAGGTGAGGATTGTTTAAGACTAAAGAGACCAAGTCCCCATCCCACTACCGATATGGGACTCAATACCTTGCATGTGCACCAGGCCTACCAACTAACTGGAGTGTGAACAATATAATACATATGTACCTGTAAACAAGCTATGTAACATGAGCATTTTATACATGTAGGAAGATATATAGATGAACATACCTTGCAAAACAGAAGGATCAACTGAGTAGTCATAAACAGAAGGAGGTGATTGATGTTGAACCTTAACCTCTTGATCATCCATTTTAAAGAAAACCTGAGAAACCCATACAACAACCATTGCAATATAGAAAACAGATAATATAACAACTAAAAGGGCCATTGTTGAAGTTGTCAGATACTGAAAAGCAAACTAAGCTTATATATATATATAGAGAGAGAAAGTAGTACCTGAACTTACATATAATTATTAAATGGAAAAGGTAAAAAGAAAAGCACATTACATTTACTAATTTTTATGCTCCTCTTGAAAAGGAAAGTATAAATCTTCTTTAATTGTGTGTTAAAATGTTAAGGACTCCTATAAATTGAAGAGTGAATTTTGTAAAATTATTTATTATCGAGGTACTTTGTACTTATTTGATTTGTTGTTAGTTTCTGAGTGACATTTAATTATTTCGGTAACTGAACTTATCTAGAATGGTTGATGGCTTGCGTTGGCTGCAAAGAATAAGAGAATATTTATCCATAAACAATGAGAAGAGCTGAGTTTGAAATTCGTTGATTGAGAATTAAGAAATCGCTTTTCCTTTAGGCCAAGCAATGAGACAAACGCATGGCTTCATTATCTTTTGTATAAATCAATAACAAGACAATGTTATTATTATTATCTATGAAGTTTAATACCTACTTTCCTTATTTGATTTCATTTTCTAAAATATCATTTTAGTTGATTAACTAGAAAAATGGTGATTCGTAGCTTTCTTTTTTTTTTACATATTTTACAAAAACACATAAATTTTATTTACAAGATAAGAATTTAATATCCAATTTTACGTTGACGATTAATTTTGACTCTCATTCTGCACGATACAACTTTCTCCCTTTTTCTGGGTACATGCTACCTCCCAACAAAATCTAATGCTATTTTTGAAATAGAATGAATGAATGATTAGTCGACTTTCATACTACACATCCATTATTCTATTTGAATGAACTAGTTAGTCTTCCATGACAGACATGAAGAAATTCATTCTGTCAAGAGTAAAGACGAAACTTCTAGTCCCTCACGGACTTGAAAATCAATGACATACCAACGTAATCCCACAAGTGGAATCTCAATAGGGTGGAGTATACTCAGACCTTTCCTAAGGCCATATCTTGATAGGTAGAGAAGTTACTTTCGATAGACCTTCAGCTCAAGAAAAAGTGTATCAAAGCTGATCGAAAAAGAAATAACACTAAGGGAAGAAATTATGGCAAAATATTATGAAAAGCATGACAAAACATTCTAATAAAAAAAAAAAACAGAACCTTGACTCCTCCAAAATAGTGTGATAACCAAAGTTCAGCAACAAAAATTGATGGACAAGAAACTATGGAAAAAATACTACGAATACCAGACGCTTGAAATTAAAGGATAGCAATTTTTTCCCAAAAGTGAATGATACAAACATGAACTAGTTGGAGAAAAACAAATGAGGGGCAGGATCCGGCAGTAATGTTTTTTTTACTAAAACAGCAACACATTTAAACATGAAACCTATTATCAGAATCTAAAAGGCCAAGAGAAATTGCAAATTGAGACATTTGTTTAAACCAAGGGAAAAGTTTAACATCGAAATTTCAAATCGCGGGGAAGTCTTAAATAGGCATCATCCTTGAGCATCCCATAATGATGCTGATCATAAACTTTTCAGAAGTCATCATCATCCTCTTCAGCTATGTGTTGAGCAAGCTCTTGTTCTTGCTGTTGTCTCTCTCTCCTCTTCTCAGCACTTTCTTTCTCCTTGTGGGAGTTTGGAGGAAATCGAAGAGCACGGACAGCCTCATTATGCATGTTAAGACAGAAAGCAATTCTCGAGTTGAAAGCAATTTGAGGCTCATTTGTGGAGTAAATATCTCCAGTTTCCTTTGAAACCATCCATCCGTTAGCATGATCCAACGTGGCATCAATTGCACCATCTCGAATTGCTTTGGACACAATACTCTCAGCATCAGCAACAGGGTTTGGAGAATCCAGCCTCAGCTTTTTAGCAACATCAGTCAGTGAGATCCGAGAATATGAGATGCTGATGTTGCGTAGCCCAGTCCTAATGACATTATGCCGAAGTCGCACAATCAAATTGTTGGTTCGATCTGAACCGAAAGTGCTGGAGAACTTCTCAGCAACATTCCTAAATAACTCCAGATCTCCTATGCGAACAGCCTGAAAACCAACAATATTCATCCATATAATTCAGGATTTGATAGGGGATCAATGAAAAAGGACCCACTGAGGAGGAGGAATGTCGTCCTAAGCAGGATTCTTTATGAATCACCTGTTGTCACCCCCACCCCCTTATGACACATGAAACATAAGATTCTTCAAAGAAAAAGCAAACAAAAAGAGACCAGTCAACTTCTCCACACCAGAGATCTCACGACACATCACACACACGTCTTTATCATATTAGCCAAGTAAATGGGATCTCATATAAAAAATATGCTTTAATTTGGACTCGACTCATGCTATAAACAATGCATCAATGATACTCCACAACACTCTGCAATATGCTACATATTGTTAGAGATACATATGTAGTCACATCTACGTACACCTGGGTTTTGCTTCTATGCAGAGAGGCAAAATAGATATCACTCCAAATATGTGATGTAATAACCCAAAGAAATCTTGAGCTACCCTTTTTCCAAGATGAAATCCAAGAAAGTCAACTTTGATACTTAAGATCTCATAATATGACCCACAAAAACAAACTTTAGAAGTTTAATAGCGTCATACGTACATTTGTCAGCTCAAAGTATGGCCTTAGTGCTTTCTCCATTCCTTTCTGCATAAAAACAGTCCTTTCTGGAATCTCTCCAAGCAATAACCGGACAATAATAGCCCACTTATTGCATTGAACTCGGAAACCAAGAGCAGCCTGAGGAGCTTTGCGAGCAGCTTGAAGAAGAGATTCTTTAGCATCAGTGTACTCCAACTGGATTGTTCTGATCTTTCCAAGGTAAAATAGGTATCGGCAGAACTGAAGGATACGAGAAAGAAGGGAAGTTAGTAAAGGAGGATCAATTTGGAAGAATAAACATTTTAGACATTCTTTTGATGAAGTTTTTTAGACAAATTCTTAGAGAAAATTACAACAATAAAAATTGAAAAGAGCAAGTGAACTAATCAATAACTGCTAAAATCAGGTTGAGTTACCACTAAAATCAAGCCGCCTCAAAAGTTGAAGGAGGAACAAATAGTAAGAACAAACATTTTAGCCAAATTCTTTGAGCAAATTACAACAATAAAAAATGAAAAGACCAAGTGGACTAGTCAATAACTACTCAAATCAAGTTAAGCTACCACTAAAATCAAGCCACCTCAAGAGTTAAGAAGTTGGCATAAATCCTTGCACTGATATCAATCTAGAATAAGCATTCTCAAAAATACAGCAGTTATCATTAAATTATAAACCTAACACCATGGTGGATCAAGTATCAATAATGAGAAGGATATCTAAGAAAAACCTATCATGGATCTTAAAAACAGATGAACTCTAAGAGGACGGGAATTGTGTGGAAAATTGCCTGCTGATTCGAATGAGCTTCAAAATGGGGGGCCTTTGACCTCAATTTCTCTGCTTGATCGTACAAGTTGTAGTGAAGATAATTCCGCAATAGCAGATTAAGAAGTGTTTCCTGCACCCATAATCATTCTATCAGTACAAAACATCATATCTAGAAAACAAAGAGGCACCCAAAGCTCCAAAATATTAACGAACCTGACCCAACTCATCACGGCGTAATGTTGCAATACGGTGCAATGCGAGGAGATTACTGTTGGTAAATTATAAGTTCAATCAGAGACAATCAAAAAAGTCAAAATGGAGGCATAAAGTAGGCATATGGGAGATGGGAGTTAGCTCAGTACTCTCTCTTCCCCAATGTCTCATTTGGAAAACCTGTTCACATGACATGGCAGAGATGTTACATGAGAGCTTGAACAATTTAGAACTGAGACTCACCCTCGAATTTCGGCAAGATCACCAGTAAGTTCATAACACAGAGAGTAGTAGAAATAAAGCCTAGATGCTAATACATCAACAGTCCTCCTGTTCACAGTTTTTAGACGAGCAATGCTTGCTGAGGAGCATGCCTTGGCCTGAAAGTAAGACCAGGAATATTTTGTAATTCCATGCAAGCAACAACTTAACATGAAAAAAGGCAATATGAAATAGAACATGTAACTTCATCCCACCTCATCGTATTTCTTCTGATCGATAAAGAAAATCAAAACAAGCAAGTAGCAATAGATCTCAAGCTCTGGCAAAGGATGCTTGACTGGTGCCGGAGTTCCGGATGGTGCACTATCAACTTCCATATCATGTTCATCTTCCTGTAAGAAAGAAAAAAATTAAAGCAAATAATCAATAGGTAACCAACATCACATAAACCACTCTACCATCTCCAAAATGTTCCCATCAGAACCTCATTTACTGTTTCACCTGCTGCGAAGTAGAAATATCAAAAGTTTCCAAACCCATGTGAAAGTTAAGTGCATACAATTGTTCCACCAACCTCCAGACAAATTTCAAGCCATGCTCCACAAGTCCTGAAGTGACTTTGTTGCATAGGGGATAAGCAAAAACTACTACTAATTCTAGTTCTCAATCCCAAACTAGTTAGTGTCGGCTATATGATCTCAATAATTATTTTTCTTAAAATGAAGCAGTTTCATTCAATACCTAATAATTTGGGTTTCTTTTCTTTTCACTTTTATGATAAGTCCAATAATTTGGGATATTATACAACATTGAACTCCTAGACTGGAAAAAAAAGATCAGAGAATGCAAAACATGGTCAGAAGGACCAAACCTGTTAGTACCCACATAATTGCATTACCTTGGTTAGCTCAGAGTTTAGAGGAGATATGTCTACTGATACTTTTGTTATTTACACACCAAATGGTGGCTTATTCGTGATCTCAAGATATCTTAAGCTTAAAGGCTTATGCCCCCAAAAGTACATAATGCTTAAAGATAGTACGCATAGAGAAGACATATCGTTCACATTTGAGCGAGGTAAATCTAGCATTATAATCTTATCACATGCTTTCATTTACAAACAGTGCTCTCTGGAAGTATCAAAAGATTACCTTGGGTAGGAAGGAAGATAGCCGGGAATGCACGTCTGATCCAGGCACTAGAACATAATTGAGGAAAGCACCTAGTGAAGAAGCCTTTAGCTTCTTCCTCAGTACCATAGTCAGCCTCACAGCTCTCGAAATCCTCCTGACCTCACGAGCATATGCCCCAGTCTCAATCAACGATGCTATCTCCTTCAAATCTGAGTAAACACCCAAAAAAGCTAAATAAACCCTACATTGGATGATCTTACTTGAGAAACCACACTCAGATCTATCAAATTGAACCCCCAGATATTTCCGCCCAAAAAAACCGTAACACCGAAAATAGAAAAAAGACCCAAAACCCTAAAAACTGATCCATCAAATCCAAAAACCAGAAATTTCCAGTCAAAATAAGATAAAAACAGTAAGTTAGATCGATAAAGGAGAGATGGATTGAACTTACGGGGCAAGACAGAAGGGTCAGGAGATGAAAGGGATTTGGAAGGAAGTGCTTGGTCCGCCATCTCCACATCTTGAGTCATCTTTCTTGTTTCTTGGAGAAGAAATCTGAAACTGAAGAATGTTCAATTCAGCGAGTCGATGCTCTGATAAACCTCACACACTGCAAAGTGCAAACCCTCTTTTTGACTATTTTGCCCATGCTCCCTCTTTTTATTTTGGTTTTGGTTTTGGTTTTAACTCTATTTCTTGCTCCTTACGTTAGATTGTGTCTACTGAGGTTAAATAAAATAAAAATCCGATACATATTACTTACTGTATCTGTTGTTTTAAAATATTTTTAGTGGACATAAATCACTGCAACTAAATTAGAATTTATCGTACTGAGGTTTGATTTTTTGTACCAAATTATCAAATTAAATTTTGAAAATACTAAATTGGACATAAAAGACGATATCGGGTTTGCCTAACAATAGTCATGTGAGATATTTACTTATGTGTGAACAATAATAATAGTAAGAATTCTCCAAGCATATTATAGCTAATTGATCTAATTAAATCAACCAAGATAATATTAACAATGTCTTTAACTGACTTATAACGCCAAGTTCAGTATGTTAGAGCTTGGGAATAGAAATCTCTATCCTCTCTGAATGTGATTTCTCTAAAAGCTAATATGTGAATATTGAATAAATTATGAAAACCTTATCAAAAGGAGTACATAAAAAACTTAAAATAGAATGGGTTTATTCTGAATCATGTATTGAGATAAAAATACTTTTATTTTCTTTATCGGAGGGCAGCATTAAGAGGGAAACTACAAGTAATACAGCTATTTTGAAACAGAGGAAGTATTGTTTCAGTGCTCTCCAACAACAATAAGATGTTAACGTATTGAATTACAAACAAATTGATGGGGAGACTGGCTCTAGCCATGCACCACCAGTTTCGAGACTAGAATATTCAATAGAATGAATGTCGTACCAGACACTTCTGACTATCAAGATCGACTAAATGAGGGTGTGGCTGACATGGTAAAACAGAAAATCAGCCTAAGATGTACTGTATATCAGATGCATCCCTCAATATAAAATGTGTATATCAGATTATTTGCTCTGCTCAAAATGTAGAAACAAAATTTGGACCATTTCTGCAGCTTAGCGTTGAGTTTCCGAGTTGTGGTTAGGCTTCATGTTTGCGCTGTCACCAAAGATCGGGTATTTCCCTTGACCATCCCGCCTACTAAGATCAGGTCTTCTAGCTTCAGCATTAGCCATAGGTAAACCTCTAGGATCTGAACCACTAGAGTTCCTTCCAGAATTAAACTGCTCACTTTTCTTGTACCTATTCTGTGTGGCAACATTGTTCTCCTTGCCCGGGTTCCTGTCTGCTTGTGGAGAGCTAAAAATACCAAAACCAGAGGATGGAGAACTTTGACCACTAGACTGAGAAGGATGTTGCTCAGGAAACTTCTTCGGGAACTGAGATCCAAGGTCTCTAGTGTGTGACAAAGTATTCCGGTCCAATGGTAGTTGCCTTCCTAGATCAGATACGGTGTCCGCCATCTTTGTACTCCTCAAACTTGGGTCTCTTTTATACCTATTTTCTTCCCCTGACGGACCCTGCAATGTGTTTCCTGATTCTCTTCTGAAACTACTTTGCAGATCTGAAGAAACATTTGCAGAACCTAGTGTTTTAGCACCCTTCTTTGCACTCTCTGCAAGATCGAAAACCTTGTCACAATCACCATTTGCACTGGAGATTCTCCAACCTGATCTGGCGTTATCAACATCTTCATCAGTCATTGCTTCCACACAGCTATCATCGTCACTTTCAATACTAGATTCAGAAGTATCACAATTTTGCTTCGATTCTGAAAAACTTTCAGGTGCTACTGATGCTGATTCGTTAGAATCCTCCGCAGAGATGGCAGTCCTGTATTCTTTTGATGGTTTCTTTGCCGAGCCTTTCTTTGATGGACCAAACTTAACATGCCTGACAACAATATATGCCTGCTTTTTCTCCACTCTTGGTCCACTTTCAATACAAGCAACATCTTCAATCTAAAGAAAACAACACCCACCCATGCACAACACAAAATAATAAAACACCAATTAACGATAGCTTCGCACAGGATGCTATAAACAGAATACCAGTATATCATACCAGAGGAGAGAAACGTGATAGCACTGCTCCCAAATCCTCTCCTTCATTGCCCATGGACATGGCAGTACACTGTTCAGGAACACAAAAGATCATAATTGATTAATGGAGAACCAAATATACATTATCTTGAAATCAACATTATCTGCTTTAGGAAAAACATTGCAGACAATTAAACCTCAAGAATCAATGTCACATTTAAATAAACATGCTCTTGCTGCCAAAATACCCTGTCCAAAACTGGTTTAGATTTCTCAGAAAGTACCAAATGCAATTTTATTGAACTTCTCGAAGCCAAGCTTCAGGTAAACAGCAAAAGACCCACATCCAGGTTGCTTATTATGCACCCTAGTTTTCCAAACATGCATGCAACAGCGGACTGGCTCAGCTCCATAATGATCGTCACAGAAGATATCATATAGAAAAAAGTACTCCCTCTGTTCCTAAATACTTGTCATCCTTACTAAAATACTTAATAAATAGATAATCCACAATACTTGTTTGTTTCCACATAATCAGTTGTTTGTTTCCAGCCTTACCCTTATAACTATGAATAGATACTAATATGGTACAAAAGGAAGAAGTATTAAATTGATAGGAATAATAGATAAGGATAATTTAGTTAAAATACCCTCTACTTAATGTTTTTCCTTAAGGAGTGTACAAAAAAAAAACATGACATGAATTTTGGAACAGGAGGGTAATGAAAACCAACATCTACCTAACAGCAGCTTTAATATATTTCAGACCACTAAAGGGCTTGCTTAGCTGGAAGGAGATTGGGAGAAGAGGAAAAGAGGAGGACTGGTGGGGACTGATCCCAGCATGCACTTGGTGGACTTTATGGAAGGAAAGGAATGTAAGATGCTACGAAGACAAGAGTAACAACATCCAGAAAATCAAGATGAATTGTCTTAGCTTACTCTACTTTTGGTGTAAACAGGATATGGTGAGGGATATAGAACTTTTTGTGGATTTTATAGGAGAACTGTAAAGAACCATGGTTTAGTGTTTCTACACTTTTTGCATTGCCCAGAAGTGGTTTGTAGCTGATTAGTCTCATCATTTTTGGGATGATGAGCCTGTTTTGTGAATATAAAGTTACCCTTCTCTCAAAAAAAAAGATATATTTCAGAAAAATCCAAGAAACATATGCAAGTAAATCGAGTTAAACTCAGGAAAATTCAAATGCATGTATTGCCAAACCAGCCTGTCAACCTAAAAAATATTAAATTCTTTAGACATGCACAAAAAAAGATGGTCTTCAAATTTCAATCTCTAAGTTAAGCAATTGATTACCTTCAAGCTTTAACCTCATCAATTAAATAAGATCTTCTACCTTTTGTGAGCCACTAAGAACATGTTGAAGCACGAGTTAGAATGAAGGCATGTTTTCCTCATTTGTCCTTTTTTATGAGTTAGATCATTCAAGAAGAGACCATTTTATGATTTTTGATAATCGACAAATCCCCGAGAGTCGGTGGAGCAAGTTTAGAAACTAGGTGGACAATGGGTCGCCCCTCCACACAGTACACACATCACATGTCGCACTCTTACTGCTACACC
>JAJOOE010029381.1:0-29416 GCA_036250405.1 Solanum raphanifolium
TCCCACTCAATTTGACCCCCTAAACAAGAATATGAAGTCGGATTTTCGAAAAACGAAACGGATCTTTTTATATACAGTTAAACAAGTTTCCGGTAACTTCCGAAGCACATTTTTAAGAACTTTTGGGTCAAATTCAAATATAATCATTTCATTAAGTTCTCGACTCCAAACTCACATGTGAGGCTCTAGTTTCACTCTATCATTTTCCGAGTTGTTACATGTATCATCACATAGCTCATAGTGATGGTTGTCGGTTAGAGAATCTCCTAAAGCAGAGCGTACGATTCACACTTTAAAGGATATGTTGATTGTAACAACCCTCTCAGAATGATGCCACTACTTAACAAGAAAGCTAATATAATACTTGCACATTTAAAAAGGATTAGTCTAAGATATATAGATTATAATTCAATAGAGGAATTTAGCCCAAAATAACAAGAAAGGTATAAAGGCTTGTCATTTATAAATTTGGTTGATCTCAAATTTAACAAAGCAAGAGTTCCAACTTATGGCAGAAGAATCTTTCAAAATAATTTTAAAAAAATACGCTAAGAGGTTTTCATGTATTATCTATATTACAACAAGACACGTTATAAATCACTACCAACTTCGGGGTACCAAAGCTTGATTGGTTCATGCTTCATACAAACCTTCAAAATAAACTATAAATTTAATACATTACAAGACTTGGGTTTACACACTCTAAAACAGTTAAACATATAGTCATACTTATTTTACAACCCACGGGGACATGAACAAATTAGCCTTCAAAATTTCATGTAAATGTACTACATATAGGTCATGTACAAATCCCAATTTATGCAAACTATAGATGCCTATATGCAAATGTGATCTTCCCATAAAGCTCACAAAAACTCCATCTCCAATGGCCAGCTTCAAGTATCCCTTCGAACATTCCCTATGATAGAAACAACTATCGCTAAGCATAAAGCTTAGTGGTGTAAAAACTATATACGTGGAGCTGCTAGATTCACCAAGTTACCTTTCAAAAGTCACGGGCAGCACAATTGAAACATAATAAATAAATCAAGTAAACAATAAATTAAGGGTATCAACTTCTATATTTAAAGATTCAAGTGTCAGGAACGCTCATATCACCATTTCCCAAGAGATCCAATACCAAGGCTCGCCCAATATATACATCATATCGTCACACCCAGCATAACCACGTATCAAGAAGGACCGAAGCCCTGTATCAAGAAGGGTCAAAGCCCAATAATCAAGAGAATCAAGAACCATATTAAAAATTGCTTCCTAGTTCATACTTAAAATGGACAACTTCCATACTTAAGACGAACCAAAAATCCAGAGTCAAGATGGCAAATAATCCGAATCAATAGGCATGCCAATAGCGGCAAAATCAAATCCACGAGAAGGAAAAAGTCCCAACAAAAATGCCAAGTGATCAAGCAATCGGTACAAGTGGGCGAGTTACACAAGTATCTTGAAAGTCTCAGAGAATATCAATACGACAATACAATGTGACAAGAAGTAACTAAGGTATCGAGATAACCCTTCAATTATACAAGAAGAAAACAAGAGTAAAAGTACAAGTTTATACCCAAACCTCGGGCTTTAGCATAGAAACAGTCCAACAAAACTTCAAGAATTCAAATCGTAGCCCGACCAACGTATCAAGGTTCTCAACTTGTACACGAGTATATATAACCTTAAAAATACAACTAAATAACTTCTTTAACTTCTATTAGCTCAAAAATGTTGACGTAAAACAAGATCATCATCACAAGTAAGCCTGCCATGTACAAATACAACTATCCTCCCAAAACAGTGAATCTGTCCATCTTGGTACCTCAAGTCACAACTTAGATTTGTAAAGGAAAAACGCAAAACTGGACTTTATATCCATCATGAAAGATGTAGGTACATCTCTAAAGGTTGCAAATAAACAAGAATCACCGCAAACTATATTTTGTACAAAAAGATACATTCAAAACACTAACAGTTGATCATACAGGATTTCAATTTCCGAAATCTGGACAGAACTGGCCCTATGTTGCGTCCCATATTCCGAATCCATAAAAACTAAATTAGAGTTTTACATAAACATACGAGTCGTAGGTATACAAATTAGCTTTCTAAATCATATTTATTCACTGTAAACTAAGTTCTAGAAAACGAGATATGCATAAATTACCAAACACTACTCAGCTCAGAAACAAATTTCATCACTTACCAAAGAGAAAGGTGTGTCTCGAATTCCAGCCAAAAGGACCAAGGTTTTCTTGAAATTTTGTGAGTAATCTCGTTAGAGGAAGTTCTACCCCTTTCTTAGAGTTAAGGAACCCCCCAATTCTTATAGAGGAGGTGTGAAAATATATATTATCAAAGTGATGTTTATCACTTACTAGATATAGCCAAAAGTCAAAGTTGGCTGCCCAAAAGTAAAAAGTTTGCTACCCAAAAGTATACATATATCCCAATATGTATATATCTCACCTCCCTTCCAAGTTATAAATAATTCCAATTAGAAAATTACATAAATACCCCAATACAATACCTTAAATTACGATCACAATTATGTTAAGCAAGTCTGCAAATATCATAAAATTTCAAGTTCCCAAAATGAGAATAAAATATTTGTAGTAATTAAGCAATGGTGTATCAACAACCGACTCTTGGTTAGTATTTAGGGGTGTTACATTGATGGTGTGTGTGATTGATTTCAAGGGAAATTAGGATGATCACTTACCTCTCATTGAGTTTGCTTACAACAACAGCTATCACTGTAGCATCCAAATGGCTCCCTATGAGGCTCTTTATGAGATAAGATGTAGATCTCCTATTGGATGGTTTGAGGTTGGTGAAGCTGGGTTGATAGGACTAGACTTGGTTCATCAAGCTGTGGAGAAAAAGAAAGCTATTCAAGAGAGATTGAAAACAACGCAGAGTCATCAAAAACCATATACGGATGTTAGGAGAAGAGACTTGGAGTTTGAGGTGGATGATTGGGTTTACTTGAAGGTTTCACCCATGAAGGGTGTTATGAGATTTGGTAAGAAGGGGAAGATCAGTCCTCGATATATCCAAGAGGATTGGTAATGCAGCCTATGAGTTGGAGCTACCGCCAGAGTTAGCAGCAGTCCATTCGGTATTCCACATTTTAATGTTGAAGGAGTCTACGGGCAATCCTTCACTTATTATACCTACTTAAAATATTGGTATTAAGGACAACCTATATTATGAGTAGATTCCCGTTGAGATACTTGATCGTCCGGTTCGCAAGTTGAGAACCAAGGAGCTTGCATCAGTCAAGGTCTTATGGAGGAACCAGTTTGTCGAGGAGGCTACTTGGGAGGCTGAGGAGGATATGAAGAACATATACCCACATCTCTTTTATTCCGGAGGAACTCCAGACCAAGGTAATGATTTTTTGTAAAACACTCTTTAAATTGATATGCTATGTTGTGTTATAAATTACACGTTGGGTGTTTGAGCTGGGTGTTAGATGTTGCCACCCTTAGTTCTAATTAGAGTGATCTCATTTGAGGATGAATGTTCCCAAGGGGGAGATATTGTAACACCTCGGCCTTAGAAAGAGCTAAATATAGAAAGCGCTAATTTGGAAATAGCTAAATTAAGATTTGGGCAAGTTAGTCTCCAATTGTGAGTTTTTGGTCAACTTCAAACGACCATAACAATTAGTACATGATGAGTTATGTGACCCATAAGATATCAAATGAAAGATATCTGAATCCTTTTGCCAAGGACACCAAGTTTCCTAAAGTTCGAGTTTGGATTAGGAAGATATACCCATTTGAGTTCAGCCTGTCTAGTTAAGGAAATTTACACGAATTAATGAGGGGTATTTTGGTCTTTTCCTTACTCCATTAGCCCAACCCGTTTTGGTTACCCAAATAGGGGTCTAAAACTAATTGAGATCATTTTTCACAATTCAAAATCATGCTTAGGGTTTTGAGAGGAGTTCAAGAGGAAGAAACAAGGAGGAGTTCAAGTGTTCGCCAAGTTTTCTTACGAATCGAGGATTTGTTTCGCCAAATTAAGGTATGTAAGTTTCATAGTGTTGGGTTCGTTCACCCACATGCCAATCATGTGAATTCCATGTGTAATTTCGATCTTGAGGTTGAATGATTTGAATTCTTGATGGGTGTTCTTGAGGCTTTGTTCTTCATGCTTTGTTTATGGAGTGTGATGAATTCTTGAGGTGAGGACTTTGATTTTTGAGGGATGTTCTTGAGGAAAAGTGAGTAGATTCTCGTGTACTTGTATTGGGCAATTGAATCTAAGGAAAATTTGAGGAAAACAATCGATTCTAGGTGAATTGGGGTCAGAAAACAAAAAGAGAAATTAGTCGGGTTTTTTGGGAAGGAGCCTGGGGCGCCACGCTAGCAGTGCAGCTAAAAGTGGGCTCTTAAGTTTAGGGGCTGGCTCCCCGCACCACTCAGTGCGTCAGGGTCGCCTGCCCCATCCTTTTACCGTCGTTCGTCCCATCTTAGTTCCTTTAAAGTGTACCTTTCACTCCCTTCCCAATTTTACTATTCTAAGTCACATTTAATCATCACGAGATCCTTCATATCATGAATCATAACTCTTGAATTCATAATTCAAATTTAAGATAGAGTTAAGAGTTGAATTTGAGGAGTTCTATTGAGTCATTTGAGAAGTCTTTTTACAAACTTTTAAAATTTGTTTTAAGACTTGAGTATGAGGATTAGGAGAGTTGAATTTCATTTTTAAAAATGAATATATGGGAACTAAGTATTCCTAAGAGTAAATTTTTTACATTTAAATTGAGGGGAAACTTTGATTTCCAGATGAGTTCATGAGGAGTTTTCAGCACTATCTCTTTTAAGTGAAACCTTTTGAGTAATAATCTCAAAGTTGGAGAAGGAGGAAATGTTTTTAAACATATGAGCTGAGTTATATTATTGGGAGTAGTATTGAGCACCAATATAGGGACAAGTTCAAACAACTAAAAGTCCTGAGAAACTATGTAGCCAATGTGGGTAGAAAGGGTCATACTTTTTAGATGATTCCTTATTTCTTTTTCAGCATAGCTTAGTGGATCCACTTAGTTGAGGATGTATTATACTCTAGTAAGATATAGGATAGTTCTGGCAGACTGGGCGAGAAATTGTATCATTATATAACTCATAGTGATAGTTGTCGGTTAGAGAATCTCCCAAATATGTAACACCTCGAAATCTAGTAGACTAAGTAAGGGGCTAGTTGACATGTCACAAGCCAATGTTTTGGAGCCTAGGCACCCTTCACGAGGGTCCAGATGGGTCGTGACGTGCACCACGTGGCATTATGCTGCTCGTGATGACTCACAAAACCAAGCCAAAAGAGGGCTTGCCTCCCACGAGCTCCATGACGGCTCATGGTGGGAACCACGGAGCATGGTGTTGCCCATGAAGAGGGAGGAAGTAGCCCCTCTGAGGCAAACCCTCCACACGAGGCACATGACGGCTCGTGAAGGCCAAGATGTGCAGTGGGAGGGGTCATGGTGAAGGGGGCTTTTGGGGAGAGGCTTGCCAAGCCACTGGTCAAGGACCACGGCTGCCACTACGGGACATTAAGTATTTGATGGCTCGTGTGGGCTTCCATCAAGTGGTTGCGTCAGTTTTAAGTTAAGGGGCAGTTGGGTCTTTTCCTGATTTCTTTAAAACAATACTACATCGTTTTGCCCATTTCTAGGACCCCTATATAAATGATTTTAATCCCAAATCCAACCCACTCAATTCATTCTCTCAAATTCACCAAAAGAAATCAAGTTCTTCCTCTCCAACATATTTCTCTCTCTAGACACTTGAAGAAGAACAAGAAGAAGAAGGGTGAAGCTAGGGCTCAAGGTCAAGTCTCCATTCTACAATTGTTTGTGGGCTTTGATAGCAAGGTATGATAGATTTTTCATCCATCGAATCCTTGCATTCACGGAGCTCCTAAGTTCTCCAATTTAAAAGTAGAAATTCCCCAATTTGAATTAGGATTTTCTTTTAAGTAATAGGTCTTTATGAATGTTGATTCAATTGATTGAATTATGATTGTTTATGCATGATTGAGAGGATTCTATGCTTTTTATGATGAAATCCTATGTACCCATGCTTAACCCATGTTTCTAAAATGAAATTGATGTAAATGGGTTTTACTCTATGAAAGGAGAAATTGTGGATTTATGTGCATTCTTATTGGATAAATAAGATGCGATATGTAGTGCTTTGAGATTGAAGCATAAGTGATGATTATGATATCAATTTCTTTGAGAGTGAAGTATATGTTGTGAATTGATTATTATTGATGTATTTGTTGTTTAAGGGATCTTTCCCGTATGATTTTCTAATGTATGAATGTGAAAGGTCTTCTCACATTGAATGATTCTAGGTAAAAAGGTTTGCTCAACTAAAGTGAATCTAAGATTAGGAACTATCAATTTGATCAGAATAGTGGAGGTTACCCGTGTCTTGACCAAGTATGAATTGAGGTTACTTCAAGAAGTACTCCTTATATGTGAAATGATCTATTATGTGCATTGATTATGCTTTATGACTTATGTTTTCTAACTCCTAAGTTATGTGTATGCAAACTATCATATTTAGTACCTTTTTTTACTAACGCATACTCTTGCCTACATTTCTTATCCAAATGTAGGGTCCGACATTCATGATTCTCATCCCTATGGCAATGACGTAGAAGAAGAAGTTGAAGATTGGTGATTCCTCATTCATCCGAGGATATGGCCACTACTTTCCTTATATTCTTTTAAGATTGATATTTTAACATTCATGTACCAGCTACATCCTGAGATTCTATTGTATTAGATGGTTTTTAAGACAAGTGTATTAGACTTTTGCTTCGTTTTATAAAACTTTTGTGATGTTGAAAATCTTTTAAATCTTATCGATTTCTATTATCTTGACTATGAAACCTAAGTGGCTTATATGAGGCCTGTTGGGGTCTTGTATGACATGTTACATCTAGGGGGTGCCACTGGGTCGTGACAAACTTAGTAATCAGAGCACAAGGTTTAGAAAGGTTCTAGGATGTCTCGAAACCACGTCAAGTAGAGTCTTGTTCATGAGTGTGAAGCGCGCCACATTTATGAATAAGAGGCTACAAGATGTTTAGGAAACTTCACTTCTTCATTACTCTAATTTGTGCGATAGAGTTTAACTCTATAAGGTCTCTCTCCTAATCCTTACCTGATGGTCTACACGATATGACTACCCGAAGAGCTTTTGCTAGAAGGAATGAAGGAGAAAATGTTGGTAAAAAATCCCCTCCTCAAGCTCCTCAAGCTTCGGTTAACCCTTTGGTCGAGCAAGTGACTAATGCGGAGTTTAGGACTGCTTATCAAATATTGGCTCAAGCCATGACGACCCAAGACAATAGGGAGGTTGTGGTCCCCGTGAACCCAAATGTCGGTATGGAGGCATTTAGAGTGAGGGACTTCACTAAGTTGAATACTCCAAAATTCTATGGTCCTAAGGTTGTGAAAGATCCTCAAGAGTTCATTGATGAGGTTTACAAGGTGTTAGCTACTATGGGAGTGACGTCGCTGGAAAAGGCAAAATTGGCCGCTTATCAACTTAAGGGTATTGCTCAAATTTATTTCAACCAATGGAAGGAAGAAAGGCCGGAAGATGCGGGTCCCCTAGATTGGGATAGGTTCAAATCTGCTTTCCTTGACATGTTCTTTCCTCTTGAGATGAGGGAGGCAAAATTGCTTGTGTTTATTAATCTCCGATAAGGAAACATGAGTGTGAAAGAATATGCTTTGAGATTCACTTAGTTGTCAAGATATGCTCCCTTTATAGTTGTCAATTCTAGGGCACGGATGAGCAAGTTCGTTTTGGGTGTGTCCAAATTGGTGGTGAAAGAATGTTGTACCGCTATGCTTGTCCATGACATGGATATCTCTCGTCTCATGGTCCTTGCCCAACAAATTGAAGATGAGAAACTTAAGGAGAGGTCTAGGGAGACAAAGAGGGATAAAACCGGTGATGGTAATTTCTCTCATGCAAGACCCGATGGATATAGTCGTCCTAGGTTTCGACAAAGGTTTTCCGACCAAGGTTCCTTCAATGCTCCTAAGTTCCTAAACCTCACAAAGGTGGTAGTGGATCTTCATTGCCGAATTGTGCTAAGTGTGGAAAAAAGAATGAGGGTGAGTGTCTAGCAGGTTCCAATGCTTATTTTGGTTGTGGTAAGATGGACTACAAGATAAGAGATTGCCCTTTAGTTGCTAAAAATAAAAGAGATAATCTTCGCAGGGCTCAACCTTATCCTTCATCCGATCCAAGTGGTTTGGGTACAAATGCTCCCAAGCAAAACATGTTTTATGCATGTCAGACTCGCAGTGAACAAGAGGATTCTCCAGATGTGGTTACCGGTATGTTGAAAGTCTTTCAACTTAATGTTTATGCTTTACTTGATCCTGGTGCTACCTTGTCTTTTGTGACGCCATATGTGGCTATGAGATTTGATGTGATTCCTGATGTGTTGTTAGATCTTTTTTCTGTCTCTACTCTCGTTGGTGATTCTGTTGTGGCTAGGAGGGTCTATAGAAAGTGTCCCATCTCCTTATCCCATAGAGTCACTTATATTGACCTTGTAGAGCTTGATATGCTAGATTTTGATGTCATTCTTGGCTTGGATTGGTTGCATTCATATTATGCCTCTATTGATTGTAGGACTAGAGTGATCAAATTTCAGTTTCCTAATGAACCTGTCCTAGAGTGGAAAGGGGGAAATTCTATGCCGAAAGGTCGGTTTATTTCTTGTCTTAAAGCTAGAAAGATGATTTCTAAGGCTTGCCTGTACCATCTAGTTAGGATGAGGGATATGGATTTCGAAACCCCTACTCCTGATTCGGTCCCCGTTGTTAGTGAGTTTCCAAAAGTGTTCCTAGATGATCTACCCGGTATTCCTACTGAAAGGGAAATAAATTTTGGCATTGACCTTCTCCCAGATACGCTGCCTATCTCTATTCCTCCTTACCGAATGGCTCAGGTAAAACTTAATGAATTAAAGGAGCAATTGAAAGATTTGTTGGATAAATGTTTCATTCGATCGAGTATCTCTCCATGGGGTGCTCCAGTTTTGTTGATTTAGAAGAAAGATGGCTCACTTCGTATGTGTATTGACTACCGGCAATTGAACAAAGTGACCATTAAGAATAAGTATCCTCTCCCAAGGATAGATGATTTATTTGAGAAACTCCAAGGAGCGAGTAACTTTTCAAAGATTGACCTTAGGTCGGGTTATCACGGTGAAATAGGATGATATTCCGAAAATGGCTTTTCAAACTCGTTATGGTCATTATAAGTTTTTGGTGATGTCATTTGGTTTGATTAATCCTTCGGTGGCATTTATGGATTTGATGAATAGGGTGTTTAGAAAATACCTTGACATGTTTGTAATTGTGTTCATTGATGATATATTGATTAATTCGAGAAGTGAGGATGATCACATTAATTATTTGAGAATTGTGTTGCAAATTCTCAAGGGCCAACAACTCTTTGCAAAGTTTAGCAACTGTAAGTTTTGGCTAAGGTCCGTAGCATTTCTTGGTCAGATTGTTTCAAGTAAGGGTATTAAGGTAGATCATAAGAAGACATATGCGGTCAAGAGTTGGCCTAGACCTCTATCCCCTTTGAATATTATAAGTTTCTTGGGTTTGGTTGGTTATTACAAAAGGTTTGTTGATGGGTTTTCTTCAATTGCCTCTTCATTGACAACTTTGACTCAAAAGAAGGCCAAGTTCATATGGTCCAAAATATGTGAGAAGAGTTTAGAGGAATTGAAAGATAGACTTACTTCCACTCCGGTGTTGAATTTACCGGAAGGGACTAATGGTTTTGTTGTATATTGTGATGCCTCGAGAATTGGGTTAGGATGTGTACTTATGAAAAATGGGGAAGTCATTGGCTATGCTTCAAGGCAACTTAAGGTTCATGAGAAGAATTATCCTACCCACGATCTTGAATTAGCGGAGGTGGTTTTTGCCTTAAAGATTTGAGCACTATTTGTATGGTATTCATGTAGATGTTTTCACCGTCCATAAAAGTTCGCAATATATGTTTAATCAAAAATATCTTAATGTTCACCAAAGAAAGTGACTGGAGTTACTTAAGGATTATGATATGAGTGTTCTCTATCACCCTGGTAAAGCAAATGTAGTGGCAGACTCTCTTAGCTGATTATCAATGGGTAGTGTTTCCCATGTAGAGGATGGTAAAAGAGAATTGGTACGAGATGTACATAGATTTGCCCGAATGGGTGTTCGTTTAGTGGACTCCATCGAGGGTGGTGTGGTGGTTCAAAGTAGTTCAGAATCATCTTTTGTGACGGATGTGAAAGCTAAGCAATGTCTTGATCCGACTATAGTGGAATTGAAAGAAGGGGTGTTTAGAAAGTCCAAGGGAGAGATGGTTTACTTAGATATCAAGGTAATTTGTGTGTTCCTAATGTTGATGAATTAAGGGAAAAGATCTTGTCAGAAGCCCATATTTCTTTGTATTCCATTCACCCGGGAGCCACCATTATATACTGTGATTTGCGGGAGATCTATTGGTGGAATGGGATGAAGAACGATATTGCGGGATTTGTGGCTAAGTGTCCTAATTGCCAAAAAGTAAAAGTTGAGCATCAGAAACCAGGAGGTTTATCCCAAGACATTAGTAGTCCTACTTGGAAGTGGGAAGATTTGAATATGGACTTCATAGTTGGTTTGCAAGGCACCCGACAACAACATGACTCGATTTGGGTTATAGTAGACCGAATGACGAAATCAGCTCATTTCATTCCCGTCAAAGTTTATTATTCGACGGAAGATTATGCTAAGTTGTATTTGCGGGAAATGGTAAGGTTGTACTGAGTGCCTTTGTCCATTATCTCCGATCGAGGTACTCAATTCACTTCTTAGTTTTGGAAATCTTTCCAAAAGGGTCTTCTTGGTACTCGTGTTAATCTTAGCACAAATTTTCATCCACAAACCAATGGACAAGAGGAGCGTACTATCCAAACTTTGGAAGATATGATAAGAGCATGTGTCATCGATTTCAAGGGTAATTGGGATGACCATTTGCCATTGATTGAGTTTGCTTATAAATATAGGTACCACTGGAGTATTGGTATGGCTCCATTTGAGGCTCTATATGGTAGGAGGTGTAGATCTCCTATAGTATGGTTTGAGGTGGGTGAAGTTGCATTGATAGGACCTGAGTTCTTTCATGAGGCTATGGAAGAGTCCGACTTATTAGAGAAAGGTTGAGAACAACCCAAAGTCGACAAAAGTCTTATGTCGTTGTTAGAAGAAGAGATCTTGAGTTTGTTGTTAACGATTGGGTCTACTTTAAGATCTCACCCATGAAAGGTGTAATGAGATTTTGGAAGAAAGAAAAGCTTAGTCCCCGTTTTGTAGCCCCATATCAGATTTTGTGGTGTGTTGGTACAGTTGCTTATGAGCTTGAATTGCCTAATGATTTGGCATCGGTGCATCATGTTTTCCATCTCTCTATGTTTAAAAAATATGTTGGATATCCGACATCCATAGTTCCCTTAGAAGGTTTAGGAGTTAAGGAGAACCTCTCTTATGAAGAAATTCCGGTTGTGATTCTAGACCGGCAAGTTAAGAAGTTCAGAAATAATGAAGTTGCTTCCATGAAAGTGTTGTGGAGGAATCATTTAGTTGAGGGTGCTACTTGGGAGGCCGAGGCCGATATGATGTCCCGATATCCTCATCTCCTTCCTTCTACCCCTACTCTAGCTTGAGGTAATGAATTCCTCATGGTTTACTTTGTTTGGTATCATGTGTCTTAAATGTTCCCATGATTTCCTTATTATGCATGTTTATGAAAAGCTTGAGTTTTGAGAAAATAAGTCAAGTTGAGTGATTTCTACATGTTTATGTGCATATGAGTATGAATTGCATATAGACTACATTATATGATGATATGAGTATGTTTTAGCTTAGAGTTGATGTTTCCTCCTCGATATGTGCATTTATGTGATTGCATGCATGATGGGCTGCGTTTTGAGTCTTTTCTTTCGTAAGGTGATTAGAATTCCATAAGAGGACGAATGTTCCCAAGTGGGAGATAATGTAAACCCTTGGTATCTAGTAGACTAAGCAAGGGGCTAGTTGACATGTCACAAGCCAATGTTTTGGAGCCTTGGCACCCTTCACGAGGGCCACGTGGCGTGATGCTGTCCGTGGTGGCTCACAAAACCAAGCCAAAAGGGGGCTTCCCTCCCATGAGTGACATGATGGGTCGTGGTGGGCACCATGAAGCGTAGTGTTACCCGTGAAGAGGGAGGCAGTAGCCCCTCTGAGGCAAACCATCCACACTAGCCACATGACGGCTCGTGAAGGCCAAGACGGGCCGGGAGAGGGGTCGTGGTGAAGGGGGTTTTGGGGGAGCCTTTCCAAGCCACTGGTCAAGGACCATGACTGCCACTACTGGTCGTGAAGTCCTTGACAGCTCTTGTGGGCTTCCATCAAGTGGTTGCATCAGTTTTAAGTTAAGCGGTAGTTGGGTCATTTCTGAATTTCTTTAAAATAATACTATGTTATTTTGCCCATCTATAGGACCCTTATATAAGTGATTTTAACCCAAATTCCAACCCATTCAAGTCATTCTCTCAAATTCACCAAAAGAAATCAAGTTCTTCATATCCCAAATATTTCCCTCTCTAGAAACTTGAAAAAGAAGAAGGGTGAAGCTAGGGATCAAGGTCAAGTCTCCATTCTCCAATTGTTTGTGGGCTTTGATAGCAAGGGATGATAGCTTTTTCATCCATGGAATCCTTTCATCCATGGAGCCCCTAAGTTCTCCAATTGAAAAGTAGAAATTCCCCAATTTGAATTAGGGTTTTCTTCTATGTAATGGGTCTTTATGAATATTGATTGAATCTCATTGAATTATGATTGCTTATGCATGAATTGAGAGGATTCTATGCTATTTATGATGAAATTCTATGTACCCATGCTTAACCCATGTTTTGAAGATGAAACTGATGTAAATGGGTTTTACTCTATGAAAGAAGAAATTGCAGATTTATGTGCATTCTTATAGGATAAATAAGATGTGAAATGTACTGCTTTGAGATTGAAGCATAAGTGATGATTATTATATGAATTGCTTTGAGAGTGAATCATATGTTGTGAATTGATGATTATTGGTGTAATTGTTGTGGAAGGGATCTTTCCTACATAATTTTCTTATGTATGAATGTGAAAGGTCTTCTCACATTGAATGATTCTAGGTAAAAAGGATTGCTCAACTAAAGTGAATCTAAGATTAGGAACTATCAATTTGATCAGACTAGAGGTGATTACCCATGACCTCTAATGAGAAGAATATGAGACGATTACACATATTCCTTAGAGTTGGACTAGAGGCGAATACCCATGATCCTAAGTAAAAGACAAGAGGCGACTACCCATGATCCCATACTAAGAGGGACAAGAGGCGACTACCCATGATCCCAAGGTAATAAGGGCTAGAGGCGATTACCCATGATCCTTTATAGGAAGGCAAGAGGCGATTCCACATGTCTTTAAAAGATAATCTAGTATGTGTTGTGATAGGTGATGAGCTTGGATTGTTGCTTGAGTTTGCCTTCTATGATGAGTAAGACTAGTGCCAGTTACCCATGTCTTGACCAAGTATAAATTGAGGTTACTTCAAGAAGTACCCCTTATATGTGAAATGATCTATTATGTGCATTAATTATGCTTTATGACTTAATTTGTCTAACTCCTATGTTATGTTTATGCAAGCCATCATATTTAGTACATTTGTACTAACGCATACTCTTGCCTATATTTCTTATCCAAATGTAAGGTCCAACATTCCTGATTCTCATCCCCGTGGCTAGGATTTTTAGTAGAAGAGGAAGTTGAAGATTGGTGAGTCCTCATTAATCTGAGGATATGGCCACTACTTTGCTTATGTTCTTTTCAATTTGAGTTTTGAACATTGATGTACGGGCTACGTCCTGAGATTCTATTGTATTAGATAGTTTTTGAGACAAGTGTATTAGACTTCTGCTTCGTTTTACAAAACTTTGGTTATGTTCAAAATGTTTTAAATCTTATAGATTTCTATTATCTTGACTATGAAAGCTAAGTGGCTTATATGAGGCCTCTTGAGGTCTTTTATGCCATGTTAAATTATGGCGGGGTGCCCCTCGGTCGTGACAAAATAAGAGTTAAACGGTTTATTATAGTATTTTTAAATACATCTGAGTTATTATCTACTATTTTAAAATCTTTCTTTATAATGCATCTTTAATGTTGCTTTTATATTGAACTGAGTTGAGTACTTTTGAGTTTGTGTATCTTTGAGTATCCTTAGTGTCCTTGAGTTGAGTTGAGTTAAGATGAGGTGAGTATGTTCTTCCTTTTTAACAATTCAAGCTTATGTTTGTGCTTTAGAGTTCCCCTTGCATGCTCGTACATTCCATGTACTAACGCCATTTGGCCTACATTTTCCATGATGCAGATATAGGTAACCAAGGTCATCAAAAGGCACTTCATTGATACCACTTGCAGTTCGAGCTAGCCTTGTTAAGCCTTCTTTCTTCTGGAGGATTCCAGTTATATCTTTCAGTTTTGTTAGGATGTCGTGGGTCTTGTCCCGACTTCCATTGCATTATTTTTGAGGCTTCATAGACAATAGTTGTTGAGGAATCTTTTTTTCTCATTTCCTTGTTGATGGTTTAAAGACCACGAGTTGAACACTTATGTTCATTTGAGTATACTGAGTAAACTATTTTATTTATGATTTCTTATGAGTTGACGTTGTTTCGAGATTTCTATTGTTGAGAGAGTCTTCCGCTGAGAGTTGAGCCAGGCCAAGGGTTCGCTTGGGGCCTGCAATGTGTTTTCGAGTGCCAGTTACCCCCAGGGGGTAGGCTCAGGGAGTGACACTATATGATATGACGAAAGTGAACTGAGCATGGTATACTAGAGAGGATCAAGTGTCTTCTCAATAATGGGGCATGAGCAAGGAACAAATGGAGAAAGATCATGAGTGCGATGAAAACATGGCCAGAATGATGATCCAACTTGACTTGTGTCCAAACATGTCTTGAAAGGTGGAGTGAAAATGGTAAATGAAGTTTGAACAAGCAGTGGGCAGTGCCCGAAAGATACCAAGTTTGAGTCATTGTGGCAGTGCCCGAAAGATACCAAGTTTAAGTCATTGTACAAGAAGAGGTAAACTACATAGGAAATTAATTCAAGGGGGGGGGGGGTTCTCATCCTAACTACCTAAGACTTGGTGGGAATTAAGGTTGGAACAAGGATTGAGATAATAGTTGGAGAGATTGGAGAGA
This sequence comes from Solanum raphanifolium, assembly GCA_036250405.1. Lineage (NCBI taxonomy): Eukaryota > Viridiplantae > Streptophyta > Magnoliopsida > Solanales > Solanaceae > Solanum > Solanum raphanifolium. The sequence goes on from JAJOOE010029381.1 coordinate 15,346, forward strand.
CTGTGGTGGCAAATGGAGATATAGGGAAGCTAAAAAAATATAGGTATGTTCCACCTCATGATCATGCAAAACCAAAGGAACCAGTTGGACCGGAGGGAAACCGAACCAAGGAAATACTAACAATGATCTTCAACTAGGTTGAAGGGCCCTACAAGGTGTTGAAGGATTTAAAAAATGACTTCTCCACCTTGTCTCAAACAGTTACTTCTCTTTCAGTATCAATCAAGCAGCTAGAAACTCAAATGTGTCAAATCTCCACCAATCTAAATCCAAGGCAAAAGGGAACATTGCCAAGTAACACCATCCCAAGTCCCAAGAATGATTGTTTGTGAAGTGAGAACTGTGTCGTGCAACGACATTAAATAAGGCGCTTCTTGGGAGGCAACCTAAGTTTAATTTATTGCTTTCAATAACGTGTGTTGTGAGTAAAGGTTGAAAAAAGTCAAATTGTTGAGAAAGGTGAAATCGGCGATGCACCAAAATCAATGAGCGGACATCTTCATGTTCGCCTTCTAGGCTAAAAAATTAGAAAAAAGGGACTATCAACTTCAACGATTAGGGATCAAGTTGGCGATCCACTAAATTGCACTAAGCAGACTCCATCGAGTTTGCCGAATTGATCTTCAGGTTTGGTATTCGTTCAAGCCAACTAGGTGAGCTTAACTCCTTCGGCGGTTCGCCGAATGCATTTGGTGATGTTAGTCGCAGTCTGCCGAGTGAGCCTGAGTTAAATAGGCAAAGAGTATTTTCAAGTTCTAAGAGAAAACCTTTCATCTTGTTGATATTCTTTTCTTCCTAAACTTCTCATACCTTTGATTTGGTGTTTGTGTGCCTCATTTGCGTGATTTCACTTGCTTGGAGTGTATTGGAATATTATATTCTCGATCCTATACCTGTCTCCCTTGATTTTGTTCCTAACTATCATCTCTGAGGTTGGTTTATGAGTTCTATTTTGCTATTTGTGGTAAAACTTGATGCTTCTAATGTGGGATTCGTATTGTCAATGTTATCTTGTTGTTTAATATGTGTGGGTAGTGCTTAATGCATCATATGGAACTGTGCCCCGAATTAGGATAGTTGATTTTGTGCCTAAAATTGTTCACAATGTTTGTGATGGTTAAACGTTGAAATTGAGTCCGTAAACGTAATGATCTTGCTTAAATTATGGGTGAAGTCAGACTAGCCCAATGTTTGCCCCGAAGGCCTGCATTTTCCAAATGATAGATAGAGTGACGACTTTCTTAAGGGTAAATCTTCAATTTAGGTAATACTTAGTGAAATTTGGGGGAAATCTAAGTATCCGTGGGTAGAATAGCATATGGGTAACTTGTAAAACTGATTGTGTATTTTTGCATATTTGTGTTTGAACTTATGAAAAATAAGAATTGGGCTGAAACTACCTATTCGGTGGGCTTGTCATAGCTCTCCAAGGTTATTAGGTGAATCATCGAGTAAGCCTAAAATTGCCTTTTGTGCTTGAATGTGAGACCTCGGTACTGTCTCTTTCCACAGTCTTGTCTTAGATCGGTGAAATCCACTCGCCTTATCGCCAAGTGGGAGTGGACATCGCCCTTTGTGCCTGTTCCTTTTAGTTCTGCACTATCACTGTCGATGGACTTTTCTTAGTCTGGCGAAACCAACTCCACGGATCACCGAGTAGGAGATGACTCTGCCTTTCATGCATGAGTTAAATTAATTTGTGCGCTGTAAATTTTGGCTAGCTCGCCTAACTTGTTAGGTGAATCACCTTCCCAATTGGAGAGCCTCAGAACCAGCTTTGAACTGTGTTTTTTTTAAGTTTGATTTCAACTAACCTTCACCCGATATGTGTTTGGAATTGTTGTCCATCCTCTGAGGTTGGTTTTTGAGTTCTATAAGAAGTTAAAAGACTCATAACTTCTTATTTTGAGCTCAATAGAGACGCTCCTCCTCTTTTCCATACAAAGAAAAGCAAGGGGATCACTATTAATGACCCCTCTAAGGCTCTGCAACAACAAACCACTCCACCCTCATCTATGTGTCTAAGTGAGTAGCTAAAGAAGGTGGTTGATAGAAAGAAGACGGACATTCAATCCAAATTGGAATAGACCCTTCAAGCTCAATCTTCGGCATCTCGTGTTCTCTCAATTATTGCTCTGAGATCCCTCAATAGGCTCAAAGCTTTTGGAGAGAGTACTATTCTTGAGGAGAGGTGACTCTTCATTAATGGGGTTATGAGTGATTACCCGGCCATCTGGGACAATAGTAAGTTCCATGGTTTCGAGAGGTTCACAAGACCTCGACCTCTTTATGTTCCGGCTTGGTTACGAGAGTTTTACGAGGCTTATGCAAAACCCTTGCCTAATAAAAGAAAAGGGCATTATTTGGAAGCCTTTCAAAGAAGTTGAGGTTCATGGAAAGATAGTGCAATGCCACGCAGGTGCCATTAATGAGACCTGGGGTACGAAACGCAATAAGGCTTATTATTATAAGCTCCGATTGAAGCAAGTCCTTGATACACAAAAGGGGTGGACGGTACCCCTTATTTCTGATATCCCCCCCTATATGGATGGTTGATGGGACATAGAAAGAAAAAAAGGATATGAACATCGCCTCCGGATATTGGTTCAGCTTCATAAGTAACAATCTCATGCCACCACAGAATGAGTCCATCCTCTGGCAGCTGAAGATCGTCTTAGTTGGTAGTATCATGGATTGGGTAGAGATTCACGAGGGTGGAATTATTGTTTAGGAGATGCTGATGTGAGCTCGTTAGGAGCATACTTCCTTCCCTTTTCAAGTCTAGATTACACAGTTGTGTGACGGTACGAAAGTTCCTTTTCGGGAGAGGACAAATGTGAGGATCACCCCTACTTTCTCTAATGCTATTCAGAGGATTGAGGTGGAGTACTTGAGATATGATGTGGCTTGGAGAAAGCTTCCACCACCCAACACTACCCATATGGTAGACCATATTGGCCTTCCAGCCGATAGTTCTCAACCTTCTCCTTCTGTGGAGCCATCAGGTACACCCTAACCCTCTTTTGTATCATCTACTTCCACGGCTGCTGCACTAACTCCTATTTCCCAACCCCCTTGTCGTAGGCCATGATATACCAAATGGAAAACCTTGACCGATCTATAGATATGAGAGCGACTAGGTAGAGAGTGAGATGCCCAAGTTAATTGAAAGGTCTATTGAGGATGCATAGCTCCCCGTTAGAGGCTAGATTGTATAGTTTCAAACCACTTTGACATCATTTGGTGTAAGGTTAGATAACCTCACGACTAGGATGGAGGCTAGAGAGCAGATTGAGGGTAGCTCAGGTGAGTTGACTACTATGAGAGGTGATATTCTTGCTCTTTGGGTTGATGTGGACTAGCTTAGGTCCACCAACATTTTGATGTTGTGAGGTAAGGTCCCCTTAGTTGATACTCTCGAGTTTGTGCCTACCTTTTAGTTGAGAGTTGAGGTACCAAGTAGTGTGGCTGTGCAACCCGGTATTGCTAGTGATGTTGTTGATGGGGAGATAGTCGAGGATGAGGCTGGTGTTGAGTCAGGTAAGGAGATGGGTGAGTATGAGCGATAGACATTTGAGACTTTGACGGAGGTGTAGTATGTCAAGAAAATGATGGTGCAAGCCATGATGGAGAGATCTCATATAGAGACCTCCACAGTTGGCACTAGTGGAGTTTCTTCAGACTCCAACATTCCTCCCATAGATGTGTTCGGCACTTATGCCCTGATTGATGCTACTGTGTTGCCTCATATTCCTATATTTTCGGGCACTGATGCCCGAGATGATAGTGTTCCCTCCGAGACTCCATATCAGAGCTTTCCACAAGCATAGCTTGTCAGGTGGATTCTTTTATATGACTCTTCTCCCGTACTTATTTCATATCGCATTAAGGACACTTCTTACTTTATTTTGGTGGGGTGAGGTCTCTTGTGCCAATATTCCCCTTTTTGAATGTATTTTGTTATTTTCAACTTTAGTTTGAGAAATTTTTCGTATTTTGATATTTAGGTTTTTATTATGGTAACTGATGGTTTAGATCATTTTGTCTATCCTTATTTATCATACCTCAAAAGTTTGGAAGTTTTTGAAATGCTTGAGTTTTCATTGTTAATGTTTGAGGGTTGATTGTGTTCAATATCGATATCTTTAATAGTACTTATGATAAGAAATGTGTTTAGTGTTGGTGTTACAAGAAGAAATCGGTGTGGCTGCACTTTCGTATGATATTTTTTATTCTTGTGTTGACTAGCTGTGTTTAGATGTGAGCCTTGCAATGAGCATCACACATACGCTTTTGTTCTTGTTGGGCTGTGTTAAATGATTATGTTTGAAGTGCCTTGTGTGGTGAGGTTTTACTTGAAATCATGCTCGTTGAATCCTAGAATTTGCCTTGTTAGTCTAATTGTCTAGCTTTGGTGAATTCAAGAAATGATCTTAGGCACAAAATTCGAGAGGAAACCTAAATTTTCATACCTTTTATGACTACCTTGTGAGGGTGTACAACCATCTTGGCACCATTTGAGCCTAAACTGTTTGAGCTTGAGCTCACATTAATAACGACTAGTTATCATTTGAAGATTTTTTTTTATCATGATTGAGTGTTGTATTGGTTGAGAGTAGTCTTGTAGTGTCACTTGCATGTTAACTCTCATTGAGAATTGTTGTAGACACCTTTGTTGAACTAATTGTGTTCTTGATTTACTTAAGGACAAGCAACATTTTAAGTTGGGGGTGTTGATGAGCGGCATATTTACACTCATTTGAGGCCTTTTTAGCTAAACAATTAGTGTCCTCAATGCCTTATTATGTCATATTCTGATGATATTTTGATGATTTGCAGTTATGAAGTTAAAACACAAGGTGAGGATGAATACTTGAAAGAAAGGCCAAAAACATTGAAAGAAGTATAAACTCCACACTATCAGTTGCCGAATCAAAAGGGTGGATCGCCAAAATTGCATGACTTCGCCTAAAGTGACAGGACTTGGATGAAAAATGAAGGATTAAAAAGCGAACAAAGGTGGTAATTGGCGATCCATCAAGTTTGAAAGGAAAACTCGAATAAGTTCTCCAACTAAGGTTCAAACACCTAAGCCTGAAGCAAATAAAAGGCGGGCTGATGAACAGATGGTGATCCAACGATCGTGTTCGGCTAGCCCGACTATTGTCACCGATTTGATCACGCAATGAATTTTGGGTCATATTTTGGGAAACTATAAATATCCAAAGGAGAGAAAATAGAGAGTTTTTGTGGGCAGAGAAGAATTTTTGAGAGCTTTTATATTGAGAGAGTTTTTGTGTGAGACTCTTCTACCTTGTGAAATACATCTTTAGTTTTGGGGGTTTTTAAATTTTACACTTGCTATTGACAATTGGAAGTTGAAATTAAAGTTGGTGTTGATTATAATTGCTTAATTTCATCGCATCTATGGTTACTATCTTAATAGGTATAATTTCTTTACTTTTTGTGATGGGTGGCTAAAACCCCAAGTCTAAGGGTGAAATTATGGGGTTGGGTGTTGATTTAATGTAGTGGGTAATGTGTTTTGCTCTATTTTATTGTTGTTCTTTCATGGATTTAGGCTAGTTAGCATGAGATTAATTCATGGGTTAAGGTTGCAAACTTAATCCTATTTTCGATATCCAATTGATGCACGAAAGAGATTGATTGGAGTGGGTAATTAGTTTGATGCAAGCAATATTGGTTTGATTTCTACAATTTACTAGCAAGACAAATTATGGTTGTCACGACCCAGGAGTATCCCCTAGATGTAGCGTGGCGTATACGACCCCGATGGATCCCATACAAGCCACTTAGCATTCATAACATAAGAAATAGAACAAAAAAGTAAAACAACAGTTCAAGTCCAATAGTTTTTATAAAGAAAAGCGGAAGTCTAAAACATTTGTCTCATTAGCCATCTAATACAATAGAATGAAATTGTTCCTAGACCATACATCATGTCCAAAACTGAAATACAAGAAGTAAAGAGAAACATTGAAAGTTCGTCCTCGAAGTATGGACTCACCAAATCCCGGGAATCTCGAAATCAAACACTAGCCACGAAATTGAGAAACGTGATTGTCGGACCCTACATTTAGGGAAATGTAGGCAAGAGTATATGTTAGTACAAAACAATGTATCCAGTATGATAGCTATGCATAAAACATTTAAATCATGCTAAAAGAGGACATTTCATGACATGCAATTGACCAAGCTAAAACATGATATAAAGGGTTAGGAAACATAAGTCATAAAAACCATGGTCAATGCAAGCTAACATCTTTAAAGTCTTTGAACAGATATGAGATACTTCTTGAAGTAACTTTAGTTCATTATTAATGTGGGAATTAGCCTTAACTGACATAGTGACCATGTGAGCTATAACATGATCCCCCGGTGTCTCCCACTTCGAAAAGGGTTGTCCTACCTGCCAAGGTAAGGACCATGAATTTATAGCTTAATAGGATCCATTAGCGAATGCATATCTAGACAATCATCCTATGGGGGTACATAGGTAAGGGATAAGGAAATTGATACTAGAAACCCGACCTTTACTAATGGGAGGGCTTCCATCTCAATATCCTCTTTGTGCTAAGCATAAATCCCACGGAATAGTTATTTCTTACTTGTTCATATTATCCATGGAAGGGCACGTCATCTTACCAATTCAAGCTAGGTTTCATTAGGATAGCTCTTAATCTTTGATTCAATTAGGTGAGAAGACATTTCAACCTTAGAATCCTTATTATGTGAGAAAACCTTTCACATCTTGCTTTCATGTATTTATGAGAAAAATCCTTTCAACAACACAACCATCACATCATCATTGAAACTTTACTCTCAAAGCATCCTTACAACATTTGCATAGATTTCATAAGAACATGCATAATTACATAATTTACCTTTCAAGGTTCAAAACCCACTTTCAATCATCAACATTTATAAAAAAATGGGTTAGATATGGATTTTAGCATAAATTTATGTAAATATATCAATACATGCTTAATTTCATAGAACTCTTCCTTCATGATCAAAATCCCACATCATATAATCATAACTTGGAAAAACATGAGGATTACATGGTTTCATAGGGGAAAACATCATAAAACCATAGTATTTCATCAACTCCTGCATAAGAGATCATAATTAAATCATTTAAATCAATAATCAAAAGAACCCATGACAATTGAAGAAAACTCTAACTCAATTGGGGGATTCTAACTTTGAAAATAGAGGGATTTGGGAACTCCATGAATGGAAGGAATCCATGGATGAAAACTATCATACCTTGAAGCCAATTTCTAATCTTCAATGGAGGAATTGAGACTTGACTTGAAAACCTAGGTTGAATCCTTCTTCTTCTTCTTCAAGTTCTAGAGAGAGAATTATTGGAGAGTTCTTCTTTTTAGTGAGTTTGGAGAGAATGAAGTGAATGGGCTAATTTGGGGGTTGAAAACATTTATATAGGGTTCTTAGTGAAGGGTAAAATGACGTAGTATAGGATTTAATTGATTATAAAAATACACAACTACCCCTGAACTTAACTATCGAATCTCGACCCATGACCACATGTCGACGAACCATGGACTGACAGACGTTCCGTCTTGCACGACCGTCGATGGTAGTAAGAAAGTGATTTTGGGCCATCGAACCTTGGACCCCCAACCACGGACCATGGTCTGGCCAACGGTCTGTTGGTCAGGCCGTGGTTCTGGTCTTCATGACAGGCCTGGGGAGGTGCCATCCACGGACTACACTTATGGTCTGTGGTCCCATCCACGGGTCTTGGGTGATCCTCGTGGGTTGGCACCTACAGCTCATTAAAAGTGTTATCTTACCCTTTTTCCGATTTGAGGTGTTACAATCTCTCCCCCTTGGGATTATTTCTCCTCGAATGACATTCAAGCTAGTACGAAAAGAGTATGAGAGGAACTAACTACCCAACCTATAATGCAATTTCATCTAAATGCACACAACCAAGGAGGAAATATCGACTTCGAGCTAAGACGTAATCAAAACATCATATGAGGGGTGGAACTAAATCTAACATCCCATCATGCATGCAATACACACCCAAGGAGGAAACATCAACTCCAAGCTAACATCCGAGGAGGAAACATCAACTCCAAGCTACAAACATGCTCATATCATCATAAAATGTAGTCTACATGCAATTCATACTCAATGCACATAAACATGTAGGACTAAATCAAATAAAATCATTTTCTCAAAACTTGAAATTTTCATTAATCATGCATGGTAAGGAAATCATGGAAACATATAAAACACATTACTCCAAAAAAAAGAACAAATCAAACCATGAGGAACTCATTACCCAAGCTAGAGTAAGAGTAAAAGGAAAAAGATGAGGATATCGGGATACCATATCGGCCTCGGCTTCCAAAGTAGCACCCTCAAAGAATTGATTCCTCCACAACACCTTTACGGAAGCTACTTCTTTATTTCTTAACTTCTTGACTTCCCGGTCTAAAATCTCAACTGGAACTTCTTCATATATAAGATTCTCCTTAACTGCTAAACCTTCTAGGGAAACTATGGATGTCGGATCACCAAGACATTTCTTAACCATAGAGACATGGATAACCGGATGCACCGATGCCAACTCATTAGGAAAATCTAGTGCATAAGCAACATTACCAACACATCTCAAAATCTGATATGGGCCTACATAATAGGGACTAAGTTTCCCTTTCTTACCAAACCTCAATACACCCTTCATGGGTGAAATTTTCAAGTAGACCCAATCATGAACATCAAACTCAAAATCTCTTCTTCTCACATTGGCATATGACTTTTGCCTACTTTGAGTCATTTTTAACCTTTCTCTAATAAGTCCAACTTTCTCTATGGCCTCATGTACTAACTCGGGACCTATTAGGGCAACTTCGCCCACCTCAAACCAACTTATAGGAGATCTACACCTCCTACCATACAATGCCTCAAATTGAGACATATTAATACTGGAGTGATAGCTATTGTTATAGGCAAACTCAATCAATGGCAAATGGTCATCCCAATTAACCTTAAAGTCAATCATACAAGCCCTTAACATATCTTCCAAGTTTGGATAGTATGCTCTGCTTGCCCATCGGTTTGGGGATTAAAGGCCATACTAAGCTTAACACAAGTACCAAGACCCTTTTGGAAATACTTCCAAAACTGAAAAGTGAATTGGGTACCACGATCGGAAATACTGGACAAAGGCACTCCGTTCAACTTTACCATTTCTCTCAAGTACAACTTAGCATAGTCCTCCTCCGAATAGGAAACCTTGACGGGGATAAAATGAGATGATTTCGTCATCTGATCTACTATAACCCAAATCAAATCATGTTGTCGCTGGGTGCAAGGCAAACCAGCAATAAAGTCCATATTCAAATCTTCCCACTTCCAAGTAAGGATGCTAATATCTTGGGACAAACCTCCTAATTTCTGATGCTCAACATTCACTTGTTGACAATTAGGAAACTTAGTAAAAAATTCCGCAATATCTTTCTTCATCCCATTCCACCAATAGACTTCTCGTAAATCACGGTACATCTTGGTGGCTCTCGGGTGAATGGAATACCGTGAACTATGGGATTCTGACAAGATATGTTCCCTCAAGTCATCAACATCTAGAACACATAACCAACCTTGATATCTAAGCACGCCAGCTCCCCCTTAGGAGAAATCCTCAACTTATTTCTTAAGCACCGCTTCTTTCAATTCAACCAAAATTGGATCAATACCTTGCTTGGCTTTCACATCCGCCAAAAAAGACTATTCGGAACCATTATGAACCATAACACCACCTTTAGTGGAGTCCACTAACTGAACACCCAATCAGGCCAATCTATGAATATCTCGAACCAACTTTTTCTTTTCTTCTTCAACATGAGCAACACTACCCATGGATAGCCGACTAAGAGCATCTTCAACAACATTTGCCTTTTCGGAGTGATAGAGAACACTCATATCATAATCTTTCAATAACTCAAGACACTGATGTGCCATGAAATATTGTCACATCGGATGCTCAAAACTAAGGATTAATACTAGAATCAAGTGTACGTTTATAAGCTTTGATGTGTTTGTTGAATGTTTAGACAGATTCTCACCTGTGTAGAAAGATGGAAAAATGAGCAGAAGATAAGTGTGATCAAGTGAAGACAACATGCATCTAGATGGGTGGTGGTCATCGTAACGAACCATGGTGACGATCGTGATGGATTTCCAATGAAGAGACATCGAGGAGCTGAAATGGGATTGGACCAAGTAAATACCACAAATGACCTCGCAGGTCGTGGTCCTCACAATGGTCTGTGGTTGTGATCGTGGAGTGGATCCAGTGTTTAGGTCTTGAGGAGATAAAGTGTAATGTCGACCAAGTGAAGACCACAGAAGGCCTCACGGGCCGTGGTCCCCATAACGGTCCGTGGTGGTGATCCTGAAGTGGATCCAGGCTTTGAAGACTCATATTTTGTTTGTGTCACAACTAGGATTGTGGGATCTATGATGGAAATCTAAGTGTGATTTTGTAAGACAAGTAGAAGGCGATTTATAATTGCAAAGCATAATTCAACTTTCATTATTCATGTATTCTAATGAGTGCATGCATTAGAGTTAGCCTATATATGTCAATTGCTCCAGATAAAAGTGATAGTTAGGAAAAAGCTTAATTAATCTGATGAAATGGAGTCAAAGTTCAAGTTTGAAAGAAGTGGACCTTAACACCATTAAAAGGGAGAGTAAAACATGTTAACACTCTAGGATCGAGAGGACTTGAGTGAAGATTATCTAACTAGACTAAGAAGTGTTAGATATATCTTACTCGCCTGTAATTTTGCAAAGATGAATTGCCTGAAACTCATTTATGGAAGAACACTAGATGCAACGTTATGGGGAACAAAGTCCTAGTTCCATTTAATTAACAAAACAACTTTAAAATCAAAACTCTGTTAATTGTTAAACGGGATCTTATTTAACAACCATGGTTACTAGAACTTTACAGCTAAACCCATTTTACATTTTGTAATTGTTTTCTCTTGGAAATCATAACAACATTTGGGTAAACGCGACAGTGAAATCATTTATGTAAAGAAATTCTCTGTAGGATCGACCTCATCTCACATTGAGTTCTATAAATTGACTCCGACCGTTTATACTTCTTAAATGAGGTGTAAGTTTGGACGTATCAAATTTTGGCGTCACTGCCGGGGAATTTCAATTCAGAAGTGTTTTACTAGCTTTTATCCGAATCGTGGTTATATTTCCTAATTTTATATCTTGTTCCTTGTCTGTGTATTTTACAGGTGAGTTTGACAGTGTATGCCAAATACCAGAAGTAATAGAGCTCTATTGATTCCCTACGATCTGAAACTTCGAAAAACTATCTGCAAGATGGTGAATGCACAAGAACTTGAGGCACAAAGGGAAAGATTGGGACTAGAAGCTGAAACCGCTGCAAGAAGTTTTCAGTAGAATGTTGTGAACAACTCGCCTAGGGTGGTGGAACAAAATCCAGGAGTGGATGAAATAGTTCCTTCCCACCGCCAATCACTAGCTCCAAGGGGTCGAGCACAACACCCAGCTTACATGATGTACGAAGAGGATGACTTAGACTTGGATGGAACTAGAGTTATTGGAGCAATAGTATTACATGTACTACCTCCAGGTGTAAAATTTACTATCACCAACACAATGATTTAGTTGTTGAATTTGAAAGGTATGTTCAGAGGTGCAACTGGTGATGAGGTGAATCAGCATCTAATGAACTTTGTGGCTATATGCAAATCACAGGAAATTCCTGGGGTGAGTCAGACAGCCATGAGGTTGAGACTATTTCCATTCTCTCTCACTGGGAAGGCTACAAATTGGCTGAATGAGATGCCGGATGACTCAATTAGAACCTAGAATGACCTGACGGAAGCTTTCTTAGAATGATTCTATCCTGAATTGAAAGAGTTGCAGATGAAAGATGAAATAAGTGCACACAAACAACTACCAGGGGAGGCAATACATGATACTTGGTGGAGATTCAGCCAAAAGCTGAAAAAGTGTCCAAACCATAGTCTCACTGAGAGACATTTGAAACAGGCCTTCTATAGATCACTTAATTATGTTACTAAGCCTGTATTTAATGTAGTTTGTGGCGGATCATTCATGAAGAAGCCTTTTGCTAAAATCATGCAACTAATAGATGAAGTGGCAAAGAATAATAGAGCATGGCACACCAAGGAGGCTGAAGTGGAAGATCTGGGAGTCACTTTTGGGCTATCAGCTAACAAAGGAGAAGAGAGGCAGAAAGAGATCAGGATATGGCTCATATGCGAACCTACATGGACCTACTCACCAAAATATTATGCCAGAGTCTGAGAAGGTGAACGTTGTAGGGACCCCAAATAGGTATGAAAATAAGGACATCGATCTAGATGAGGATGCCAAATACTTGGGCAACCAAGGAGGTTTTTAGAATTATAACTCGGGAAACCAAGGTTATAATTCTGGAAATGCAGGTCGGAACTATTCTAGGGAAGGGCAGTATGACAGGCCAGCAAATAGAGAGCATGAAACTAGTAGAATAGAGATGGTTATAGGAATGATCGCAGTGGTATGTATGTGCCCCCAGGTAATAGAGACCATGCAAGTGGTAGTTCTATTGGGTCTAAGCTGGAAGATATGTTGGCTAAGGTGCTCCAAAAGGTTGAGTCAGCTGGTGCAGGGATGAAAGAGATGAAAGGTGACTTCTCCAGTATAAGTCAACTGGTAGACTCTCATACCACCTCCATCAAACAAATAGAGCAACAGTTGGGGTAACTTTCAGCATCACTGAACCAGAGGAAGAATGGGTCACTAACAAGTGACACTATTTAGAATCCCCAGAAGGACGAACATTGCATAGCTATCACCACAAGGAGTGGTAAGATTCTTAATGAACCAATTTCTATAGGTACTGAGCATGAACATGGGTTGGAGTGAACTGTAAGAGAGGAGGCTGAATCTGAACAGGTAGATGACATGGAAGACGCTCAGCCAATAGCAAAATTAGCAGGAGCAAAGGAGAAATGGGTTGAGGGAACTATGCCTTTACAACAGATACCAATAACACCTCCTTCTTTCCCTCAAAGGCTTAAAAATAAAGCTGAAGATGGGAAATTTTCTAAGTTCAGAACCATGCTGAGAATACTATCAGTGAACACCCCATTGGTGGAAACCCTAGAGTAGATGCCAGGATATGCTAAGTTCATGAGGACTTGGTCACAAAGAAAAGAGCTGTAAGTTTTGATTTAACTGACAATGTTCATCACTGCACTGCTATTTCCACTAGATCTCTGGTACAGAAGAAGGAGGATCCAAGTGCATTCACCATACCGTGCACCATCGGATCATTTGAGTTTGCAAAGGCCTTGTGTGACTTAGGGGACAGTATAAATTTGATGCAGTTGTCCATCTACCAGCAACTGGGGTTAGGAGTTCCAAAACTCATAACAATGAGGTTGATGATGGCAGATAGATCGGTGAAGCGACTTGTAGGCATCTAATGTCATGTGCTTGTGAAGGTGCACACTTTCATCTTTCCGACAGACTTCGTGATTTTGGATTATGAAGTGGATTTTGAGGTTCCCATAATTTTGGGAAAACCATTTTTTGCCACAGGACGAGCATTAGTTGATGTTGAGAGTGGAGAATTAAAATTCAGACTCAACAAGGAAAAGGTAAAGTTTAAAATTTACAGGTCAATGAAGCAGCTGCAAGATATGAATGTGGTGTCTGCAATATAGGACTTTGATGAAGGAGAGATTGGAGCGACTATTGATGAAAGGCTGGTTGTCAAAACATTAGCATCCGTGTTGATGAACTTTAACGCGGATTTTTAGACTGATTATGTGGAGACTATTAATTCTTTACAGGGCATGGGAGCTGTCACGACCCGGGAGCACCCCCTAGTCGTAACCGGCGTACTCGACCTCTCGGAGGTCTAATACAAGCCTCTTAGCATTCATTCATCGCATAACACTAAAAACATAATGAATTTAAAACTTTCTTTACCAAGAAAACATTTAAT
>JAJOOE010029382.1:0-20174 GCA_036250405.1 Solanum raphanifolium
ACATTGAAACATACAAAACTAATATTAAAATAAGCAGGCAACTTCTTATATGTATCTAATACGACTCAGAAATAAAACTAATAAGAGCAAAACACAAAAGATAGGAGAAGTTGCTAAAAGAGAAAGTAAAACACTTGATTTTACAGCCTTGTGTCTAATTAAATAGATTCAAGTTTCAATCAGGCATTGCTAGCTAGCTATAAATTACTCGTCTCTAACTCACAAAATTACCACACTTTAATCGATTTTAACAAAAAGTAAACAATCAGCTAAATTAACAATGTACTGACATATATTATATCACTTAGATGCATAATTGATCCATACTAACTCTAGCTAAACTAAGCATAACAGAACATTGCCAAAATACTTGCATGATCACGACCAAACTAGGCATTCGGCAGAAAAAAAAAGATTTATCAACATGTAGAAATCAGGAAATATAACTAGCCTTAAATAGGCTCTAACACATAGACTAAAGTTAAACTAAATAGAAAAGGAAAGGAAATGGTTACCTGGTTTTGGGCAGCGACTGGAACTCGAGTCTGAACGTGACGAACTCCACCACCACTCCGACTCAAAATAGCCGCGAATCGACAGAATTTCCGTGACAAAAATAAGAACTCCCAAAAACTTAGCGGGGTGCTCTTTTCTTTTGCCCCCAAAAACTGTCCTTTGAACAGTGAAAGGGGTGGGTTTATATAGCACCAAAACCTCCAAAATTCTGGGAAAATTTTCGATGTGGGATTTTGAGAATTTTCAAAATCCCTTAACAGATAAGGATTGCCAACTAGCTAGTGTACGAATTCGTACCATTTTGAAAGAAATCGGAAAAGAAAAAAGAGGAATTTGAGGGATAATACCGTACCGTTGGTGAACCTTCCTTGAAGCTTCAAATAGTACCAAAGCTCGTGCCTTGCACGCAACGATGTACGAATTCAAGGGAGAGAAGAGTAAATTGAGGCTGCGAAATTGGAAATTTAGGGAATTAAGGCTCGTTTTGTTTGTTGTTGCTATGTGCGTATGTGAGGGAGAAGATCATTGCCTGGGTGTATTTACTAAGTGGGCTGATTTTGAGGGCTTTAAAATTTGGGCTCAAATTGGCTAATTAATTAGTTGATTGAATGGGTTTCTGTGGAATGTTGGAAATATTGGGCTGGTTTGGAATTTGAGAGGAAATGGCCCAAACTTAGCTGAAAAATTGTGGGAAAAGAGTTGATGTTAGATCTTAAAATTGGTTCAAGTTAGAGGCCAAAAGATGAGTTAGATTTGCAATTGGAGAGATGACCATATGAATTTTAATTTAGCCATAAAAAAAATTAATTTGTAAATTCGGTCAAAAATTAAATAAGACAAATTAATTAAATTAACTAACGAGCTTTTTAATTTTAACGAAATAAAATAATCAACTTAACTAATTAACTCAAAAATATGAACTATTACTTAACTAAATTAATTAACACAAAATCTTTTGAGACGATTTTTGAATATTTATAAAATACACTAATTATGTATATAATTACATAAATTCATTATTTAAATATTATAAAAATATAACCAAAATTATTTTAAAATAACTTGAAAGACATTTTTTTTAAAAAAATTTATAAAGTCAATTATTTCAAATCCTTTGAAATTAAAGAAGCTCGTGTTAATCTATAATGCAGAGGGCCAAAATTGGGTATCAACACCAACGTTCAAACAAATTACCAAACACCTCCCCCAATGTACCAAACTCCAGCTCCACTTTACCAAAATACCCCCTCGAACTACCAGGCTCCACAACCAAATTATCAAACCAACTCATACCCCAGATATCAAGCCCCCCGTCCAAACGCTCCAAATTATCGTCAAATGCCTCCTCCGCAACAAGGCAATTACAATCCCCACGTCTTAGATTTGAGAAGAAGCCTGCTAGAATTTTCACTCCGCTTATTGAAAGCCGAACAAAGTTGTTCGAGCAATTAACTGCGGCAAGATATATTCATTTAGTGGCGCCCAAGCTGGTTGACACTAGCTCAAAGTTTTACAGACCTGATCAGAGGTGCGCGTATCACTATAACAGTGTTGGACATGATACTGATGACTATATTAACCTGAAGCATAAGATCTAAGACCTGATTGACTAGAACGTGGTCTCTCTTCAAATAGTTGCGCTTAATGTCAATAGTAATCCTTCGCCAAATCATGGAGGCGTCGCTATCAATATGATAGAGACATATATTGATTGGTGTGTGACAAAGGCAATAGTTTCGATTGCTCCTGATGAGCTGGAAATGGCTGTAGCCTCGTTGAGCATTAGAGAGAAAAAAGAGTTTGTAATTCTGACACCCGAGAAGGCTGTTGCCTTGGTGCCACGAGAAACTCTTACCCGAACAGAGTTTGTGATTGAAATGGTTGTTACCCGGGGTATGACCAGATTCGGCAGGTGCTACACACCTGAAGAGTTGGCTCAAGGAGGGCAGAAGAAGGACCAAAAAAAAGGCTGATCAGTGAAGCCGAGGCCGAGGAGTTATGGAGAAAAATGCAGCCTAAAGATTATTCAATCGTGAAGCATTTGGAGCAGACGCCGGCTCAAATTTCTGTATTGGCATTATTGATGAGTTCGCAGTTGCATAGGCAGACTCTGATGAGGGTTTTGGATGATACTTATGTACCTGTGGGTACTAACAGTGAGAATCTAGCAGCCATGATAAACCAGGTTATTCGAGGACGCTAAATCAGTTTTTGTGATGAAGAGTTGCCCTTTGAAGGCAGGATACACAACAAAGCTTTGCACATCACCATCAAATGTCGGGATAAAGTTATAAATCGTGGTTTGGTCGACGATGGGTCCGGTCTCAACATCTGCCCGCTTTCGACTCTTAAGCAACTGAAATTCGACTTGGGAAAGGTTCAACAAAACCAGGTCAATGTGAGAGCTTTAGATGGAGTGCAGAGAGAAACGACAGAGGCAGTAAATTTGGATATTCAGATGGGGCCTGCAAAATTCAATGTGGAGTTTCAGGTGTTGGACATCAATACCAGCAACAATTTGCTTCTTAGAAGACCGTTTATCCACATGGTTGGGGATGTGCCTTCTACTCTTCACCAACTGATGAAATTTGTTTGGAAGGACCAGGAATTGGTCATTCACGGTGAGGGGAGTAATTTCGATGGGTATGCGCCGATCGTTCACGAGGTTTCCCAAGGTTGTGATTTCTACATGGTGGAGCTGGTAAATGCAACATGTGATGATTTGGCTCTGTAACCTCTTATACCCTACGTGTACAAGATGATTGCTACTGTCATGTTTTAGAGCGGTTTCAAACCAGGTTTCTAATTGGGAAAGCACTTTCAAGGAATTGTCGAGCCTGTCCAAATTCCTGCAAAAGGAATAAAGTTTGGCTTAGGATATGTCCCCACAGATGATGAAGTAGAGCTAAAGAACAAGAGTGTTGATTAAGCATTGGCCAGGCCAATTTCTCATCTCTACCAGTCGTTCCCGGTACGAGGATGTGTCAATGATGATGGTCTCAAGGAAGGAATCTGGGGCCTTTTTGAGAATATTGATGCGGTCATCGAGGAAGAGGCTGGGATATCAGGGATCTGTGATGCAGATGTTGAGGAGCAATTGCAAAATTGGACCTCCACACCGCTCCTGATTTCTCGTGCAGCTTGGTAGAAAAGACATGTGTTTTTACATGTTTTTAAAATCGATGGTAGTCCAAAAGAGGCCCGAGACCCACCCTTATCGCAATTTTTATTTGTTTGAAGTTTTTAAATTCCCCTGTGATGTTTAAAATGGCAAAATGGCCCTTAGCCATGGCCAAAGTTTGTTCTGGTTTTTCAATTTAAATGAAAGCCTCTTTTATCAATAAATTGTTTACTCATCCATTTATATTTTACTTTCCTAACTTTGTTTGTTTATAATTTCAGTAATATTAATTTAAAACTTGCCAATGTCATGTCATGTCATGAACCGAGTGAACAAAATCAGGCATGTGATGATGAGTGCGAGGAGTATGAAGAAGAAAATGAGGTACCCGAACATGTTGCCGAAGAGTTTCGACAATTTGAGAATCAACACAAACCGAATCTAGAAGAAACTGAAACTGTGAATCTCGAAGATGAGGAATGTGTTAAAGAAGTAAGAATCAGTGTCCATCTGACTGAAGCTCAAAGAAGAGACCTGGTTCATTTGCTTAGAGAATATATTGATGTATTTGCTTGGTCTTACAGAGATATGCCCGGGCTGAGTACGAATATGGTGTCCCACAAGTTGCCGATTAATCCAGAATTCAGTCCAGTAAACCAAAAGACTCGAAAGTTCAAACCAGAGTTGAATTTGAAGATCAAAGAGGAGATGACAAAACAGATCGAATCTCAAGTAGTGGTAGTGACGCAATATCCGACTTGGTTAGCCAACGTTGTTCCGATTGCCAAGAAAGACGAAAAAATCAGAATTTATGTTGACTACAAAGATCTCAACAAACCTAGCTCGAAAGATAATTTTCCATCGCCAAACATTCACATTCTCATTGATAACTATGCTAAGCATGAGATGCAGTCATTTGTGGATTGTTATACGGGTTACCACCAGATCCTGATGGACGAAGAAGATGCAGAAAAGACAATTTTCATTACGCCTTGGGGCGTATATCATTATCGGGTGATGCCGTTTAGTCTAAAAAATGTCGGCGCTACTTACATGTGGGCCATGACGACCATCTTTCATGATATGATTCACAAGGAGATTAAGGTGTATGTAGATGATGTCATAATCAAGTCTCACGAGAGTTCAGATCACTTGACTTACTTGAGGAAATTCTTCGATCGCTTGCGTCGATTCAATTTGAAGTTAAATCCCGCCAAATGTGCTTTTGGAGTGCCAGCTGGCAAGTTGTTGGGATTTATAGTCAGCAGGAGAGACATTGAGCTTGACCCTTCCAAGATCAAGGCGATCCAAGAATTACCTCCTCCAAAGACCAAGAAAGAGGTGATGAGTTTTTTGGGAAGGTTAAACTACATCAGCCGGTTTATAGCTCAATCCACGATGGTGTGTGAGCCCATCTTTAAGTTGTTGAAAAAAGATGCCTCGACCAAGTGGACCGGAGAATGTCAAACTGTTTTTGACGCCATCAAGAGTTATTTGTCCAATCCACCGGTGTTGGTACTTTCGCGAGAAGGGAGTTTGTTATTACTATATTTGTTTGTCTCGGATAACGCATTGGGATGTGTGCTTGGTCAACATGATGAGACTGGGAAGAAGGAGCAAACCATTTATTACTCGAGCAAAAAGTTCACTCCATATGAGGCTCGTTACACTCTTTTGGAGAGAACATTTTGTGCATTTACTTGGATCGCTCAAAAGTTGAGTCATTATTTGTCTTCTTATACCACATACCTTATTTCCAGGATAGACCCGTTGAAGTATATTTTTCAGAAAGCAATGCTGACCGAGAAGTTGGCTAAATGCTTTTGAGTGATTTTGACATTGTGTATGTGACACAAAAGGCGATAAAAGCACAAGCCTTGGCTGATCATCTAGCGGAGAATCCAGTCGATAAGGAGTACGAACCGCTCAAGACTTATTTTCCCGACGAGGAAGTTTCATTTGTGGGTGAAGATATTTCTGAAGCGTACCCTGGTTGGAGAGTGTTTTTTTACGGAGTAGCGAATCATCAAGGGAAAGGTATCGAAGTAGTCTTAGTGTCGGAATCTGGTCAGCATTATCCTATGGCAGCTAAACTCCGATTTTCTTGCATCCTAGGTCTGAGAATGGCCATTGATATGAATGTTCAGGAGCTGATGGTTATTGGAGATTCAGATTTGCTAATTCGCTAAGTTCAAGGAGAATGGGCCGTGAAGAACCCAAAGATCAGAACGTACGTACAGTATATACAGAAGTTGTGTACGATATTTCACAAGATTGAGTTTAGGCACACTCCCAGGACATGAAATGAGTTGGCCGACGCTCTTGCCACCATTGTCTCAATGATTAAACATCCAGATACAAGTTATATTAATCCTTTGGATATAGAGAGAAAAGAGCAGCATGCTCATTGTTCACATGTTGAGGCAGATCCAGATGGTTTGCCTTGGTACTTTGACATAAAGAAGTATTTAGAGACCGAGCTTTATCGTGAGAATGCAACGTTCAACCAGAAGAAGTCGATATGCCGTATGACCCTCAATTTCTTCGCAAGTGGGGAAATCCTTTATAGGAGGACCCCAGATTTAGGTCTCCTCAGGTGTGTTGATGCTAGTGAAGCTGCAAAGCTTCTGGAACAAATACACGCCAAAGTTTGTGGTACCCACATGAATGGGCTCACTTTGGCAAGAAAGATCCTCCGAGCCGGTTATTTTTGGATGACTATGGAGCATGATTGTTGCAAGTTTGTGCAGAAATATCATAAATGTCAAGTGCATGGAGATTTGATTCGGGTGCCACCTCGCGAACTCAATGCTATGAGTTCACCTTGGCCTTTTGTAGCTTGGGGCATGGATGTCATTGGTCCAATAGAGTCAGCCGCCTCTAGCGGACACAAATTCATTTTTGTTGCCATTGACTACTTTACCAAGTGGGTGGAAGCAGCTTCGTATAAGTCGGTGACCAAGAAAGTTATAGCTGATTTTGTTCGCAACAATTTGATATGTAGGTTTGGAGTACCAGAATCCATCATTACTGATAATTGAGCGAATCTCAACAGTCATCTGATGAAAGTGGTATGTGTACAATTCAAGATTACTCACCGAAATTCAACCACTTATCATCCCCAAATGAATGGAGCTGTAGAAGTTGCCAACAAGAACATCAAGAAGATTTTGAGGAAAATGATTGATAATCGCAGAGGTTGGCATGAGATGTTACCATATGCTTTGTTGGGTTACCGAACGACTGTCAGAATATCAGTTGGAGCTACTCCATATTTGCTAGTATATGGAACAGAAGCAGTTATACCTGTAGAAGTTGAAATACCTTCATTGAGAATCATCCAAGAAGTTGAATTGAATTATGCTGAATGGCTTCGCAAGCGAATTGATCAGTTGATGTTGATTGATGAGAAGAGAATGGTCACTAATTGTCATGGTCAACTGTATCGACAGAGAATGATTTGTGCTTTCCACAAGAAAGTAAGAGCCAGAATATTTGAAATTGGTCTGTGGGTTCTCAAACGCATTTTCCCTCATCAGGATGAGTACAAAGGGAAATTTGCGCCAAATTGGCAAGGACCCTAGATGGTTCGCAAAGTATTATCTGGAGGTGCCTTGGTCCTGTCAGAGATGGATGGCTACGAATGGCCTAAATCGATCAACTCAGATGCTGTCAAGAGATATTATGTGTGAAGCTTCAGGTTGTATTTCTATCATTCCCTTGTAATCGTTCCATTTGCTTGTATTCACTTTGTTTAGAATTTTATCCCTCTGTAATGAATTACGTCTGACTTGAATTCTCAAGAATGAGATACGTATGCGGCTTATGTCGGCCTCAGTCACCCCTTCGTCCCATTTTAATATTTTGCTTTGTATCTAAACTACGTTTGACCTAATTCCTGCCTCAACGGGATACGTAGGCGCCATAAAGGCTCAGTCATATCTACCGTAAGATTTTTATTTTTCCTTTACAATAGAAACTGGGACATCTCTCCAACGAAGTCAAGACTAAAGTTACATTGAGAACTGTAACTGGGATAGAATTTTTTAGAGAATCTAAAAAAATCCACGATTTGTTCAGTAAAAGTTCAAGATAAGCCAAGACAATTAACTGGAACAGAAATTTTTGAGGATGACCTCAAAAATTTCAACAGAGTTTATCGGCAGTGTAGAGCAACTTTGAATACTTCCCAACAAGTAATCAGATAGATCTCGAAACATCAACTCCAAATGGCGTTCATTAAGCCTGACGTGACATGACATTTGACAGTGATTTCTTCCAAACATTACTTTTGAAAATATATTTTACTTAAAAACTTTTCCCCCATGTTCCAATTATTTTTGCATAAAAATGTTTTGTCTTATCTACCAAGAAGCAGGAGATCGGAGGAATCAACCGGAGATAGCAAGACAAGAAGCAGACAATCGAAGCGATTGACACAGATCAGTTCATTTTTAAAACTAACAATTTTTTTGTGGATGCAGGTCTAAAGGTTTACCTCAAAATCAGCATATTCCATCATTTAATGAATGTGGAGAAGTCAAAGGCGCGAAGAGCTCTCCAAAATTGACAAATTTTTCTGTGGATTTAGGAAATATTTTATGCTTATTATATCAAAGATTTGGGGAATATGAGTAACATCATTTCATTCGAATTCCCAACAAGGCAAAGTCCATATTTAACATAATTATGTTCGGAGTGGGAACAAACGAAAACCACAAAGAGAGCAAAAATTTTATTGTCCAGCAACTAAAGATATTTGCAAGCCGTTTATCTGCATTGTATTATCAGATATGATAATGTTTCTTACCCTGAAGGTCATTTATATCATATTGACAAATGATATGATATGATACCACTACTTCGAGGGTCATTTTCATTATATTGTCAATTGGGACGATACCGCCACCCAGAAGATACCCAGAAGGTCACCTATATTGTTCGGTGAAGCATTATCTTTGTTTGGTACCAGGGATAGCATTATCAGAAAAGGAGATCATGCATAACAAAAGAAAGAAATCATGCATAGCAAGAGAAAGAAATCATGCATTGCAACAGAAGGATTCATACATCGTGGGAAATGATTCATGCATTGCAAGCGAAGGATTCATACATCGCGGGAAAGGGTTTTATGCATAATAAGAGAAGGAATTCATGTATAGCAAGAGAAGGGAAAAGATTCATGCATTGCGAGAGAAGATTCATACATTGCAAGAGAAGATTCATGCATTGCGGGAAGAGATTCATGCATTGCGGGAAAAATGTCATGCATCGCGGGAAAAGAATCATGCATCGCAAGAGAAAAATTTACCCATCACAAGAAGATAAACATCGATTGCATCATTTTTCTTTCCAAAAATGACATCAAGAAAACCATAAACAATGACATCAAGAGAACTGTCAACACATTACATCAGCCTATTTTATTACTTTGACATCAAAAGAAGAGTACATTGAAGATTATATCGCAAATATGAGACACAAGCTTTATTTGTTTTACGTCAAGTTGACGTCAAATGTTCAAGGAGAGAAATTAAGTGTCAACACGGTAAAAAATACTATCTCTCCATTTGAATTGCATTTTTATACTAATGAGTTTTATCTCAGTCTTTATCGAGAGCATCCGAGAAGATGAATTTTCCGAAAAAAACCACAGGTGCGGACGACATAAAAAAGGATGCATCACAACATGAAACTTTTTCTTAGCAGCAAACTGGGACATAGTCCAAAGAGAAGTGCCAAACTCTTTGGACGCGAGTAGAGGAGCAACTTCCACCACAATCAAACCACACCCCTATTAGAAGGCATGTGGGTTATCTTTGGGTTTGTCGATTTCAGTTTCGCATCCGAAAATTTTGGTCCACCGAAAGCAGCATTCCAATCTAAGTGACAATGCGCCAAGACCTTTGGAAATTATGTCCATGTAAGTTCTTAATTATGGGTGTGAAGCATGCCACATTCATGGCTAAGAAGTTATAAGCCTCTTTTTCATACTCGACTGATTTGTCACTCTTCCAGAATTGAAGGTGATCTAGCATAATAGATTTCTTTTTCAACAGATTGAGTCGAACTAAAAACAACCTTATTCCCTAAGTTTGGGGATATGTAGGCGGGATCAATATTGAAAATCCTGTTGTATTCCAACATTCGCTCTTAAATCTTATTCTCGAGCATTTTGGTCCCTTCATAATACGGTATCGGGATGGCTTTTGAATTCTTTCAGAATCATGCGTGAAAATCAAGCGTATCGAACTACAAGTGACCTGAATTCTCATATAACCTGAAGTATGTAGGAAACCCACTTCTGGGGTTCGGCCATAATTCTCAAAGTCCATACAAAAAATCGTTGTTAGAAAAGTTGGATGTGGTCGGTCAAAATTGGATTAGTCAAATTCATTTTCCTCGAATTTATTGCATCAATTCAAGTAAAATGAGGGACAGTTGTTGACACCCAATTTTGACTCTCTCCGATAATAAGTAATATTTTAGTTTCTTGAATCCGAACGATTTGAGATAATTGACTCTCTAAAATTCAAAATACTTTTCAAATTATTTTAAGTAGTTTTTTCACTTTTTATAATTTTTAAATAACATATATGTCTTATATAATTGTGTATATAATTAGTATAGTTTATGAATATTCGGCAACCGTCTCAAAATATTTTATTAAATATTTGGTTAATTACTGAATTATCTAATAGTTTATATTTAACTTATTTAGTTTATAATTAAGTTAATTATTTTTATATTCGTTAACCTTAAGAAACTCGTTAATTAATTTATATTAATTCGTCTTATTTAATTACTAGCCGAATTTACTAAATGAATTCAATTTGGCTACATTCCTAATTCATCGTCTAAATTCGTAATGCAATTGACCACTCAATTCGGTTAAACTTGTAACTTACTAGCCATTACGTTTACCTCACTAATAAGACCAATTTTTGGGCTTTAATCTTACAAGTTCCAGCAGCCCACTCCTAATCCAAACTCCATTTATTTCTTCAACCCAGTCCCCCTTCACATTTTTCCAGCCATCCCAGTGCCCCAGCCCACTTTAATACACCCAACCCGGCCCACCAATATACAAAAATAACCAAACATTACAATACCCACCAACGTACATCAACAATACGTACAACATACAATCCCAACGAACCCTGCGTCTTTTTCTTCTTCTTTCTCCACGCGAAGCAACCCAGTAATGTTCCAGCAGTTCGTTTCCAGCCACTAGGCACGCGTTTTTGTCCTTGCCATTGTGAGATCGCTCCACGTAGCATCTCAAGGACATTAGAGTCTATCTGAGGCGTCAATTCGCCCTTTCCCCTTTCGGAATAGGGCAAAAATTTCAAAGAAAAGTAGGCCTCCCTTCAATGGTGAAAAAATTTGATGGCATTTGAATTTTGAATGGACCCTTTCCTATCCGTTTTTCACTCTTTTCCCCTCAATTGAAAACCTTAATTTTCCCTTCTATATATACATATTTTCTCCTTTACTGTTGAGGTTGGAAATTGGAGAGTCGAAACGAGGGTTGGGAACTTTATTTTTAGCAAAGAAGAAAAAGTTTACAAGGAAAGGCTTGAGTATTAGTGTTTAAAACACAAGCTAAATACATTTCGAAAGAGACGATACAATAGTTTTTTTTTATGCTTTTAGGTCCAATTTTCTGCTCGAATTTATTATCCACTATTCGTGTTCGAGTTCTTATGGTAGGAAGATCGGCTCCTTGCTTGTCCCGTCCCCGTTCGCTTCCCGCAACAAGGTATATAACTCTTGGGCTCCTTTTTCTTCATGCTGATTTTAATGGGTGCTGAATCGTGAAACATCCCTTTGTTCATTTCGAGATAACTTTATACGATCTGTTTTCGAGCCTAAGTTTCCTTATTCGTCTTAAAATTTTCTGAAATGGGTGAAATGTTCGTTTCATTTTTTAGCTGATTTACTGTATGTCCAAGCATGTTTTCTTGTTTACAGTTTGCTTAAGTTTCATGGATGATGTTTCTCGTTTAAGCTTTGGTTTGTCCTTTTACTAATCGCATCAACGTTATTCTTTCCTCATTTTTGTTGAAATAGCACTCTTGCCTTTCGTTATGCGTTTAGAGGGTGTTGAATGGAATTTTGGGTTTGCATTCTTTAAAGTATGCCCCAAAGATATATTCATATCTCGTTCTAGGAGGAATATGTCTCGTACCTGTTCCTTTGGGTCATTTGTTGCTCACTGTTTTGGCTTTCAAATGTGTGGTTGTGAATCTTATTGTCTTCTTTATGTCTAGGTATAGGTTGACTTGTTTGGTGTTGTTTAATGGTCAAAACCGCAAAAGGAGTTCCTCGCTAGCATGAAAATGGTTCTAGGAGACCAACACTATTTTTTTTGTTATGTTAGTTTGAGTTTTGCTCCATGTTCCTCGATTTGAAATGGTCTAGCTTTTACCTATTTGACAGAGCATCCGTCTGCCGTCAAAGTTCTCGTGGCATCTTGATTTTCATTTACTCCATTTAGTAACTATTGATGATTTGATGTTTTGTATATCTAAAATTTTTTATTTTTTTTAGCATGCCTATTGTGATAGTCAATTATCACGATCTCATTTGTTTTCATTTAGTTCTACAATAATTTCTAGTAGGGAATACGTTGTCCCCCATGATTAGTCAAATGAGTTTCTTTCCAGTCAAATATTGTGGCTTCTTTTTTCTTTAAACAATAGTGCATAAAGTATATTTGGCAGTGATCTTTGACTTTCTTTAATCAATAATGCATAGTTTATATATGTCTTATCTGTTTACTGTGTGATATTTTTCTAACTTCTTATACTCTTTTGCCTGCATGTGAAATCCGTCGAAGTTCGCCACGAACTATTTCCTTTCCCTTGCATTTTTGAGTGAGCCATAAAGGCTCAAATTCTTGTGTTTATCAAGTGGGATAACTAAAAATTGACGAACTGGTCCCGAAGTTGAAAGAATATGCAACAGATCAAAAAATTGAAAAGATTGGGCCAAAGGCCCACTCTTTATTACAAAAAATTGTACTTTGTTGTTTTTGGGCCTAAGCCCACTTATCTATTGTTTTGCTAGAATTTATGACAGGTGAAAAGTTAGGCTTGAGGCCTAAATAATATTTTACTTTTATGTTAGTTAGGACAGGTGAAGATGACTCAAATGGGCCAAAGGCCCAAAACAAAAAATGGGCTCAAATACTGGCCCAGGCAGATAGGAAAACCAGATTTGGGCCCAAGTCTCTTTCCCTATTTGCTTTTATCGTGTTTATTTACTTATCAATATTTGCTACTTAATATTAAGAGTTAAAAAATTCAAAATACCCAAAAGACACCCATTTCGAATTAATTACTTAACTAAATTATTTCTCTTTTACTTGACTTTAAAAAAAAAAAAAACAAATAATTTTACAAAAAACTTCACTTAGATAATATCTCAATATTTTTTCCCTTTTAAAAATGGTTCTAACTATAAAAATCACTCAATTCAAATTAAATTAATTTTTAGCCAAATGATTAATTGTCGGATAATCGCGTATTAGCGGGCATTTCGGGTGCTTTCAAGCCTTTCCCGAAATGCTAATAAGAACCCCGAACCCCCTTTAAATATTTTCATTAGATTTACTGTTTTAATCTTTTGAAAAATAAGTTTTCTTAATTTTCCTTTAAAAATTAAGTGGCGACTCTCTAAACCAGTCTAAATTCATTTTCTTAATAAAACAATGACTGTTACTTCTATTGACCAGCTGTTTTGGGGCTTGACTTGGTACTTCATGTAGTATATAGAGTCTATGCTCTTCTTTACCAATCCCTTTCACCCTGAAATACATAAAAATCAGGGAAGAAGCCTATCATACATGTCAACTCTTTAGTGATCTTTGACACATACAATAGATTAAAGTTAAGGTCAGGCAAGAATAGGACATTAGAGATAGGTTGGTTGTCAAGAACACAAATGTTTCCAACATGTGACACAACTACATCTTTACCATTGGGTAAGTGAACCTTATTTGCAGCATGAGCAGGAGATACCTTAGCCTTGTCTAAACTGTCCAGGGTGGATGTAATATGATATGTTGCTCCAGTGTCTATTATCAATTTTCTACCTTATAAGCACAAGATAAAACTTTAAGAGAACTACCTGCATTGGTTACAAAGGCTACATTAGCTGAAGGCTCCACTGTATTGTCACCATCGGGTCTAGACAACAGTTGCAGTATTTGATGGTATAGATCCTGAGTGAGGAAGGCACTAGGATGAGAACCTGCAACTGTGACTGCATTAGTACCTCTAACCTCTTTCCTAAGATCAACTTGATTAGCATACATATGATTTCTCTTAGATTGAAAATCAGTTGGGTATCCAATAATTTTATAGCACTAGTTCTTTGAGTGACCTTTACAACCACAATGTTCACATACAAGAAAATTCTTCCTGGCTTTGTATCCAACTCCAGTGGTAATGTTAGCATTATATCCTCTTTCTCCTCTTCCAGAGGCAGTAGCATTACCTTTATTATAACTACTATTGGATGATGGACCAACTTAAGCACCAGGTCCTTTTGATGTACTAGCACCAGTACTATAAGTGTTATTTTTGTGAGAGTACATAGCAGCGCCTTCTATTACACCTGAACTAGCAGAACTCACCAAGTTCCTTTGAGTCTCTTGATCAATTAGAAGAGCATAGGCTTTGTTAAGTGTAGGGATAGGGCTCATCATGACGATCTGACTCCTAGAAAGAGAGTAGGACTCATTTAACCCCATAAGAAACTATAACAACCTCTGATAATCACAATGCTCACCAAATTTCTTTGACTGAGGACATGGACAACTAGGACAAGACATGAGAGCATCGTACTCATCCCATAGATCTCTCAGTCGTGAATGATAATCAACAATAGACAATGTACCCTGAACTAGAGTATGAATCTCTCTATGCAGTTGAAAGATTCTAGAGCCATTTACTGTATCAAATATTTCTCTTAGATCTAACCAAACCTTTTGTGCATCAGAAGCATACACAACAGAGCTAAGAAGCCCAGGCCGAACAACATTCATAATCCAACTCAATACTACGTCATTGCATTTCTCCCACTGATCATGTAATGCAGGTTCAAAAATAGACTTAGGATGCCATCAATAAATCCTAGTTTGCTACAACCTACTACACTAATTCTAGAAGACCAACTCCATATAGCATAATTCTCTGATCCAATCAATTGTAAGGAGATGAGAGAACTACCTGGAGTTTTAGTACGTTGAAGGAAAAATGGATGATTATGGTCGATCACTGGAAATAGAGTAGGACTGGAAGTGTTACCAGTGCTTATTGATGGAACTTCATCAACTGACATTGCTACTTCTTTGAGTTTGAGATGTCTTCTTTCGATTCACCTTTACAGTTGATGAATCTGAACACCTCACAGAGCAGAGAAATCTCCTACGATCAGAAGCTCTGATGCCATGTGAACTCCATGAAAGGAGAGTAATTGCAACAATATTTCAGAGAGGAATTGAGAGAAGAGAAGAGAAGAGAAAATGTATTGAATGAATTAATCTATGTTACATTGAATGTGTGGACATAGTACTCTATTTATAGGCAACACACTTAACTAACTCTTTTGTAACTAACTATATGACAGCTCACTAATTCTAACAAACTCAGCTTATTAGCTAACTAATCAACCATACAGATTGCTTAATCACTTTCATATATCTAACAAAAATGACAAGAAATTTTGATCCCACTTATTTTCATTCCATTGATTTATTATTGAACTTTTTTTTATGAATCTGCTTGTACATGGTGCTAATCAAATGCAATGCGTAAGCTATGTCACTAATTCAATCATTCGTTATAGAGTTCATTATACATGAAAGAATGAAAAACATTTACATTTCTCCCATTGCACTCTATGAGATCCTTCATAATGATTCTATGTTCAAGTTCTATCCACACAGAATCTATTTTACACTTTATCCAAAGTGTAATTCTCATCGATTTACTTTTTATTTCATAATTTTTTGTCCAATTAACTTGTGAGGCATTAGAAATTGGATATTGTTAAGAAAAAAACATCTGAGACCACAAAATTTACTATTTGTCCTTAAAGAATTTAATCCCTTTAGTGCATTAGATGTTATGAATTGCTTTCTTCCCGGATAAAACATATGTAGATGTTATTTGTAATATCCCGAAAAAATTTTGAGCTAAGACTCGAATCATCCTTCGTGTGAGTAGAATTTTACCGAGAAATTTAAAATTTCTCAAGTGTTAAGGTCACTAGATGTAGCACTTTGAGTTCCAAGAAGAACTAAAGAGAGTTCATTCAAGTAATTCCTAGGTTCCTTTAAGTTTTGGGTCAACTTCAAACGACCATAGCCTTCAGTACATGATGAGTTAGGTGGCCTGTAAGTTATCAAATGAAAGGTCTTTGAATTATCTTTTCAACGCCACCGAGTTTGATAAGTTTCGAGGTCGGATGAGTTAGATATGCCTTTTTGAAGTCAAGTTGTCCAGTTAAGGAAAGTTACCCGAAAATAGTAAGGGGTATTTTAATCTTTTCCTTACCCAATCAGATTTAATTCATTTTTAGTAAGGCTTTAAGGGTATAATCCGATTAGGTTCAATTTTATAATCCTAATATACGCCTAGGGTTTTAGTTGAGAGTTCAAGAAGAGAAAAGAAGAGAAGGAGAGAAAAGAGGAAAATATCAAGGCGTTTGTCGAGGTTCTTGAGTTTTGTTGCGGATTTTCACCATGGGTTTGATCCCTAAGAGGTATGTAATATTCCATAGTATTGGGTTTGTTCACCCACATGCCAATCATGTTAATTTCAGCGTTAGATTCGTTCTAGAAAGTTGAAGATTTGATATTCTTGAAATTGGTTTTTGTTCTTCAGTTTAGATGAGATTCATGAGTTCTTGAGGAAATCATGTCGATTTTAGAGTTGTGTTTGATTAGATTCTTCTGTACATGTGTTGGGTATCTAAATTTAAAGGGAAACTAAGAAAAATAATCGAATTTAGGCAAATTGGGGTTAGAAAGCGAGGAAGAAAAAGTTGGGCAAAAAACCAGTACCAGGTCCACATCGCGGACCTGTTCTTCAGAAGTGGAATTTTTTTCTCCACGTCGAGGAGAGATCGCAGACTCAACTGCTTCAAAAATTATTTTGACCAAACATTAAAATGTATCTCCGTTTTGCGGACTTGCTCCCCAGACAATGTTTTTCAACTGTTTCTCATTATTAACTATCTAAAACATTTTTAATCATCATGATATCTTTCCTATCACAAATCATAACGTTGAATTCATAATTCAAATTCAAGGTAGAGATAAGAGTTAAGTTTTGAGAGTTCTTCCGAACATTTTGAGAAAGTCCCTTAAAGTCCTTTTTAGGAGTCTTATACAATTTCTAATAACTTGTTTCATGACTCGAGCAAGTGAGTATGAGAATGAGGAGAATGTATTCATAAGTCTACTTTATCATCACGATATCCTTCATATCATGAAACATAACTCTTGAATTCATAATGCGTATTCAAGAGAGAGTCAAGAGTAGAGTTCAAAAAAGCCTTTGAGTTCAATTGTGAATCCTTTGAGATCAACTATCGATTTTGAGTTAGGTTTTGAAGAAGTAATTATGAGAATGAGAAGAGTCGTATACATGAGTTCCATAATGCTCTTTAGACCCTCGAGTCAAGTCGTGCATGCCCATAAATTCCGCATAAACTCCATGAGTTGATTACCTTTGAGAGGAGTAGTATCTTCCCCTTGCATGCTCGTACATTCCATGTAATAAGCCATTTGGCCTGCATCATGAAATGATGCAGATACAAGTATTTAGGATCATCAACAGGCGCTTCGTTGATACCACTTGCAGTACCAGTTAGCTATAGTGAGCCTCCTTGCTTCCGAAGGATTTCATTTACTTCTCAGTGTTAGGATGTTGTAGGTCTTGTCCCCACTTCCATCTTTGTCAGTTAGAGGCTTCATAGATAGACAGTAGAGTTTCAGAAGTTTGTTCTTATATTTTGTTAAATGTTTTAAAGACTTAAGTTGCCTATTTTATGGCGAGTTGAATATATTATTTTTATTCAGAGTTATTCATTTGAGTTAAAGATTTGTAATTGAGTTCAATGAATTTTATCCGATTTTTAAGCTTTGTATGCTTGAGTTAGTCTTTCGCTTGTAGTCAGCCAGGATGAGGGTTCACTTGGGGATCAACAATGGTTCTCGAGTGCCGGCCACGTCCAGGGTGTAGGCTCAGATCGTGACATTATTGGTGCAACGATAACTCGAATTCCAATTACTTCGATAAACTCAAAATTAGTAACCAATCTATCACGACCCAAACCGCCGTGAGTGACACCCCAAACTAAACCAAACGGTAAGAGAACCAGTTACTAACCCCTACGAGACCCAAACATTGTTTATAAAACTAAGTTCATTATGATAAATTAAAACATATTTTAAAACAACTAAGAATTGGATCCCCATAAAATTAATCTATAGCCAAAAATATTTAACATTAAAAATATCAATTGAGAACTGAAAGTCATCTTACCAACAACAACAACAACAACATACCCAGTGAAATCCCACTAGGTGGGGTGAAAGTCATCTTACCAAAACTCTAAATAGTCAAGACTAGGATGCAATCCCGAAACTAAAACATAAACCAAAAGCTTAGAGTTTCTAAGTTCGAAAGTAAGGACAAGAAGATGCATAAGAATCCATGACAGCCTAAAAGAGTAGCTCACCCATGAATTCAGAGTCAGATGTTCCTTAGCTGAGTTCTCGAAATTGTTGTTGGAAGATGTCTTATATTCAACAAGGAAAGAACATGTGCAGTGTCAATATACAAACCACAATGTACTGTTAGAATCACATGGACAGTCCAAGATATGAATGTAAACAGCTTACCACAAAACATTAACATAGAACAATACATATAATAACAATTATCAACCACTTGGACTCCCAGTCTCATATCATGAAACAACAATACTTGGATGCATGTCCCACATGATTACAATGCAAATGTTTGATTCTCTTATGGAACCACAATCACATATCTTATCCTCTCACGAAATTCAAATCCAAACTGTCAGTTTACCAATGTGATACCTGAGCCATCCATAATTAGTGTTGTTATGGTGCCCGAGTTATCCATAGTTAGTGTACTGGCGTGGTACACAAGCCATCCATCAATCAAAAACAATCATGCACAATCACAATCATAATGAACAATACCACTTGAAACCACAAGTCACGACAACAAGTCTATTGCATGAGGTCCCTACCATATATTGCACAAATGATACTACAAAGTAGTAAACATGCATACATACATAAATAAAAAACATACAACTATCACTTACCTCGAATCAAGCCTTTTGGAATTCTAAAGAATTTGAGCTTTCCCCCTTTAAAGTGTTTTGACTTGTTCTTGGTCTAAAACAAATAATAAAAACAACAATCAATCATTAACGACATATTAATTACCCAAATCATCAACAAATCCCAATCCTAGGTCAATATAAGATCATCTTCCCGAACTTAGGGCTTTGTCCACCATGGAATTATGTCAATACCTTTCCGCAAGAGCAATAACCTAGATTTTAAGGTATAAGAATCAATGCACAAGGTATCGATTAATTCCGTGAAAAATTGGGTGCAATCTACCTAGAATCACCCCACCCAACTCCAAGAACAAAAGTGCAGAAATTTGGAATTTTTGGAGCTGTTTCTACATAAAATCCTAACTTTCCTCGCTATAGGGACCCAACTTGCTATAGTGACACCGCTAGAGCGGAACCTACCCCGCTATAGTGACGTCGCTAGAGCAGAACTGCCTCCCGCTATAGAGAGATATCTGAAAGTTCAGAAACTCAAAAATCTAAGAAAGATCATTTTTTCACAACACAACTTCTTTCTTTGACGTCCCAACATATCATGTCCACACCAAGATAAATTTCGGAGTTCTACTTACCCAAATTCAATTCCATAAAGTTTTATGGATTTCTGAATGTCTTGGCTATAAGAAAATATCAACCAAGCCTAAGAATTACACCCCACCCATTCCCGGATAGCCATAAATCGCACTTAGCCCAGATTTCGTTTGATGCTGGCCTAGCAAAAAATTATTAAGTCACTACCTGAAAAAAATTTGGTTTAATTTCTTTCACTATTGACCTACTCATAACGACTGGGATGAAATGGAAGAACGAGCTGTTTTGCTCACCCTTATCTCTAAAGGGGCGTAAGTGTTACACAATCATGCAAACACTCGATTCTTATTTGTAAGACAATATGCAGAAAAAGTTCAAAAAATTATATGCAGAAACAGAGGGTAAACCTTGCTATTAATAGCCAAAAATATGGATTGAAAATGTGCAAACTCACATGTTCAGAATAGATTTGATGTCTGTTGGAAGGAAGTGTTTGTTCGGAAGGAACATGATTGTTTTGGATTTCTAGTTGAAAGTATTCCATGAATTTTAAATAATTTTATGTGAATTAAGAAATAATATCATGAAT
>JAJOOE010029383.1:0-23198 GCA_036250405.1 Solanum raphanifolium
GTGGAACGAAGTTACCAAATGCTTGTGTAAAGAACAAATGATTATAATCGAAAATTGAAAAATTGATGTCGAAACTTGAAGTTTGAAGAAGATTCCTACTCCAAAATTCACCAAATGATTGTTGAAATCTTCACAATTACAAAATAATATGATTGAAATTTGAAACTTGAATATTGAAAGTATGAAACTTTGAGAAAGATTGAGAGTTGAGAGAAATTGATTCTTAATTGTTAAATACTGTAAATATATAAACTGTAAGTAAAAATATAAAAAGAGGGAGTATATATAGTTTTTAGAATTTGTGATTATGATTTATGTGTTGAAAACTTGGAATTGGAAAATATAGAATTATAGTCGTTGCTTGTTGGAATTTGGAAATAAATCCATTGGGAATGGGGGGCTAGGAATTAGGATAGTGCTTGGCTTAGTTGGCTGCTTGCTATTGGTTAGAGGGGAGTGGGGACCGGGGATGGGACTGATCGGCAAGGGGCAGGGCCTCAGGGGCAGCAGGCTTTTTGCTGACCCCTAGGAGGACTTTCAGCCGTTGCCCGTTGGACTTGGAAATATATATTATATATTATATATTATATATAAATATATAAAAAATTAATCGGAACCGGACAGGAACGGAACCAGAATAAACCGAGATATATCGGTACCAGTACATCGGTATCAAATCGTGATACCGTTCCGTCCCGTATACCGATTCACGGTGTCCAGTTCCGTTCCGAATACTTTCGGACCGGAATGGTACCGGAACGGTACCGGTACAACCCGGTCCGGCGCCCAGTCTTAGTTGAAGATAAAGAAGACCCAGCTCTAAGATCAATGGTGATTTGTGAATCAAAGTTAAGGGTTGAGAAGTTGAAGACAAAAGTTATTCCAATTGGTGCAAGAAAAATTCAATTTTATGGAGATCACACTGGTGCCTCAGTGCCAACTAATCTGCCTTATTCTCCAGTCAAAACAACATGGAAGGGCAAATAAGCTTATCCCTGCTGGACATGTGCAGATGCAGGCAAAAAAGAAAAGAATCAAGATGATGGGGGTTAAGGGGAGAGGACAACCTGTTCTAGATGATGATTTATCGTAATTTATTTTTTATGTTATTTTTTGTGTTAATGCTCATAGTTAACCACAGTTGGTTGACAAACAATATTGCTGATGAGTATTAAGTTAGGTGAAACTTTCATATGCCTTCATAGAATGGCATTACATACGCCATCTTTTGGTTGTGTTTATCTTGGTTGTTATTGTGAATTTAAGATGCCTTCTTTTGGTTGTGTTTATCTTATTTGTCACTGTGAACTTATGACACCATTGCAGTATTATTGATGAAAATAGTCAGTAGTTTATCTTCAAGAAATCTGGTGGCTTGAGTTACAATTTTCTGCCTATTCTTTTCACTTTGATTTGGTCTTGAGTTACAATTTTGTGCCTATTCTTTTCACTTTGATTTGATAAGGTGACAATGTAGTATGAACTCAAAGCAGAGGAGAATATGATCATCGCCCAAAAGATGACTTTAATTCCATTTAGGCACTCTCACAGTTTGAGGAATATACACAAATATGGAAGCCAAATAATTTACTAGTACTGAAACAAAATGTGTTGAAAGTGGAATTGGATATAAAGGATTCAATCAGCTAATCACAACAAACTTAACAGATCATATAAACCAAAACGTCTACTAGAATTCAAGTCATGAACTACTCGAATTCAAAAGTCATCACACATGTTTAACGTTTTCTAGGTTAAAGATTACAAAATGATAGAACTTCCAATTTCCCTTCCTATTTCATCACCCAAAATGTGATGAATGCTGCAAAACAACACCACAACATAGCTATCACAATCCACATTTTATAAACTTTTTTCTTAGACTTATCGACAACAACATCCTCACTCTTAAGAATAATAATTTCATCTAGACGTTCACAATTTTCTTCAATTTCAGATGCCAAATACTTTTCAAGATCAGCTATCCTCGTCTCCAAACCTTTCTTTTCACGATGAAGATTATCGTTTTCCTTCTTTAAATTGTGGATGAGATTTGCAACTCTAGGATGGAGCGGATCATCAACCCATTTCCAATAATCACATTTATAACCCTGCAGAATTATGAACTTGAAATCAATACTCGCCAAAAATATGAAAATTAATGAAATTGTATGATAAATTTACATTAGGCTTAGAACACTCATAAAAGCGTCTTCTAGCATTAGTTGGAGTGAAAGCCGTGAAAATCCTCGTTGCAATACCACATTGACATTTCACCGTCGACAGACTTGAAACACTCGAGTTCTGACTCATTTTTTTAAAACTTGAATGGTGGAAGATGACTAGAACACTATTTTATTGTCGTGCGAGCTTCTTAAAATGAAATCGATGGGGGTAATGAGGGCTCTCAAGAACTCTAGCTTTGAAATAAA
The DNA here is from genome assembly GCA_036250405.1 of Solanum raphanifolium. Taxonomy (NCBI): domain Eukaryota; kingdom Viridiplantae; phylum Streptophyta; class Magnoliopsida; order Solanales; family Solanaceae; genus Solanum; species Solanum raphanifolium. The sequence goes on from JAJOOE010029383.1 coordinate 2,433, forward strand.
ATCATGCAATTTTGATGGTAATGAAGAAGGGATATGATACGGGTCGGATAGGTTATTTAAAAGAGGGGTTGATTTATGGGTCGAATTAGGGGCATAATTGACCCCTTTGTTATGGGTTGGATAGGTGTTTTAAAGGAGCTCTGAATAGTTTAGGGCCATAATTGATCCCTTTCCCTTTTAATATAAATGTCATGTGGCAATGTAAAAATGACGTGGCAATTCCATTTGGCATTTAAAGAAATATCAAGTGAGCTGGATATTTCCAGCAGACCAACTAATGCCCACAAGGGCATATCTATGCGAAAAGTTGGACGACGAGGGCTCAAGAGAGCCAAACTTTAAACAAGGGTATATCTAGACGTTTTCGAATAGTTTAGGGGCATATTGACCCTTTTCCCTTAATTTAATAGGTAATGATCGACTAACTCTTTATATGTTAAGAGCTATAGTCATTTCAAATTGGCACTTATATGATCTCATGGAAAAACTTAATATGTAGGAAAGTTTTGAACTCAACTTAGTGTTAGAGGTATCTTATGACCCTAAACCACATCTGATATCAATACATGGGAATAAACCTTAACACATGCATATAAATTAGAAATCGTCAGGTTCAAGCCTACACACATACATAGAAGGGTTCAGATCTTTGCTTACAAGTTTTGGGGTGTTACAAAATGTACCCATGATTATATTTTCGGTTCAAAATATATCTTTTGATCTAAATATACCAATCTCGACATATTTTGGTATAAATTTATCTTTAGTTTTGTTAGAGAAAAACATGTCAAACTCATAATCAAATGATCTGCCCTTAGTTTTCAATGCACAATTTTTTTTCTTGAAAATCACATGTTTCATCTTATCTGACTATTTTTTTCTCTTTCAAAACTCAAAGCTTCAAAAATATAGAGATCTTCAATAAAAATGACGACATTTTAGCTCCTCATTATTAGATTTTGAGTTGAATTCTGAACTTTCAATTCTACAACCTAATTTTTGTATTGTTGATTCTTTCTAATATCTGAACTAAATCTCTTTAAATATAGTACCTATCGAACAAAAATATAAAAAATAAAATTCATGACAATTATCAAAAATTACTCGAAAAATCGAATGAAAAATGATTAACATTTCAAATCATATACCTTAACAAAACAAAGAATTCAAAACTAAAAATCCTTCAGAAGAAAGTCTCAATTCTTTTTAAAACGTAACTAAATATCAAATACAAAATTTTAAAATAGTTAAAAGTGTTATTTTTAGAGTAAAATCATACATCATAAGCTTAACATTTCAAATTTACAAAGTTTTTCATCTTGTTAGCAGTTTATTTTGAAGAAAAGTTGAAGTTATATAGATTTAGATCTTCACACAATCAACAAATCAAAGATATTTTCGTCCACCAAATTTTTGAGAAAATTTGAAGTTGCAGAGATTTAGCTAGCGTTTGGCCATAGATTTCCAAATATATTTGGCAAATATTATTTGGGTGAAGATTTGGGTGAAATTTCACCATGTGTTTGGCCATGGTATTTGGGAAATATATTTCAATTTTTTAAGAAATATGACTTATGCCCATAAGTTTTTAAAACTATCAAAACTAACCATAAATTTGTATTACATAGAAAAATAGAAATGTCGCGTAACAAGATTCATGACTTCCGCAACAAATCAAAAAATATCATTACAGTAAATAGTCGCATCGTTAAAAAAGACTAGTACAAATCATGATAATGAAAATACAACTAATATGAATTTGAAAAAGAAGAAGAAAACAGAAGGAAATAAATATTGCAATGTATGCTCTTTATAATAGAAAAATTTATTAATTGAGTTAGTTAGCAGATGGAGATTTGATTGAGTTGGTTGGTGTTAATAAATAAAGTGTTTTTGCAAAAGATAAAAGTTTGGTGTTAAATTTGAATTTTTAAAACTTTCCAAATAATGAGATTTGACCCAAATACTAGAAAAAACTAGTATTTGGGAATTTGGGTTATTTGCCAAATAATGAGAAAGTGTATGGACAAACAATATTTGCCAATTTTTTTCCCAAGTTTTACTTGGGAAATCTATGGCCAAACGGGCCCTTAGTTAAGACTTTGAAGCTTTGGATATTGAAAAGAAAAGAAAATTGTTCGGATAAAATTAAATGGATGAATTTATAAAAAAAATGAGTATTTAAAATTGGGGAAAGTTATTTGATTCTGAGTTTGACACTTGTCCCTTTGTCAAAATTAAAGTTTGTGCTGAAGTATAATGAGAAGGGTATATTTGAAATAATAGTATAATATAAGGGGTATATTTGGATCGAAAGTAGAACAAGGGACATATTTAGACTATTTTGTTAGTATAAGGGTATATCAACAATTTTTTGTCTAATATATTATACTAGTCAAGTTCTTCATGATAGTTGTAAAAAAACATAAAATATTGTAGTGACTCTTTATCTGTCACCCATTTCTAAAGAATTCAACTAATAGATTTAATAGTGTGTATTTATATAAATCTATGCGAAAAAGGATCGATGTATTGTAATTGAAATGACACAATCATTTATTAAAATCCAAGATTGTATGCGACATGATTCATATCACATTTTAACCAAATAAGAAATGTGACATTTTAAAACTTAATTTTATAACTCAATTAGAATTATCTCCAATTACAATCCAACATCTTCAGTAATATTAATATAAAAAAGACCAATTAACTAATTTAATTTGGTGACTCAATTAAATTTCCAGCCCATAGATCATTAGTATAGAACACAAACTCAGAACCAACATAAAACAAATTTATATGGTATCAAAGGTAGTATCATTTCCATTTCTATTTTTTCAATATTTTTTCTATAAAATAACATATTAGAATAATTATATATAAAATATGTCAATGTTGAATTTTAAGAGGTAACAGTGTAATCTTAGTTAATCTCACCCTTTCTTGTCTCTATCATTTTTTTTTTGTAGATGACGAGAGATAAAGACTTGCTACAATATGTCAACAATCATGAATCATATTGTTTTAGCGTTGAGGGCAGGATACAATTAAATTTAGAAAGAATTCTGTAGAACAATATAGTTTTAGAGTTTTTAGATTTTTGATGTTTCTACGACGCTGATTGAAGAATCACATAATATAGTGTTTGCAATTCAGTTTGGGCAATGACCCGATTTATATTAATTTTCTTCTTTTGAGGCCTCGTTCGTTTTTTAGAATATTAAAGAGTTGTTTGATCATAGGTTTGTCATCTAATTTCAAGTATTCCTACAAAAATTAAAGTTTAATTTTAAATATCAATTTTAAACAAATAATATGATTTAAATTGTGATTTAAAAAAAAAAAAAACTTGATCATTTTATATTTGTAAAAGAATAATCATTATTTATAAATTTATATTCGATGTGGATAAATTATTTGTACATTATAGAATTCTATTTAAGAATATTTGATTACTATTATTGTTGATTTTTTAGACCAACAACTCCTTACATAATTTGCATATTTGAAAATTTTGTAATAGCATATAATCATAATTATTTAATCAATAGGCAAGCCGAGTGTGATATGAACCTTAACGTTCATTTCATCTACAAATAGATGATCAAGTCGAGCACATCATTCAAATACTCGAAGACATGCTGAAAGCATACATTGTGGATTTTAAAGGTAATTAGGATGATCATTTATTTCTGATAAAGTTTGTCTATAAAAACATTCATCATTCCAATATTAATACAACTCCATTTAAAGTTCTTTATGAATGACGATGTAGATTGCTTATCAATTGTTTGAAGTAGTCGACACTGAGATCTTGAAATTAATCTTATCCATCCAGAGGTTGAGAAAATGAAAAAGACTACTTAAGAACAACATAAATTTTACATTATGTGGCGTAGAAATTTAGTGTTTACCCTTCAAGTGATAATGTTGAACTTGTAAGAGAGGTGTTATGAATAAGAGGACCAAATTGGTCAGATGTGACAAAATAATAAACTTAAAGTAAGACCATTAATAATTAAGAAGTTGGAATATAAAGATCAATATAAGTTGGGTTGTCTTGAGCCGGATGATTTGTGTGGATAAATTGTATTTGACGTAAATTAATTGAGCAAAATCAAAATGATAGTAAGATTCTTGAGAATGATTCTTGTGTCTCTTGTTCTACAAGGTGATGATCACATTTATATAAGGGGTGATTTTCTTAAAGCTAACAATTGCACATTTGTCCTTCAATAAAGTATGACAAAATGACTAATTAAATGATATTAATAAAGCAAGATTTACCACCTAATATTATTAATGAATCGATTTTACAATGCCTAGCGAAGATTTATTGACTCTTACTTTAAATACCTCGCTCATCTTGTGTGACTTTTTTTTATGTAACTATTACTTGATGTGTCTCTAAGTTTTGACCACCTTAACGAGCTATCATTGAATTTGTTTCAGTTGTTCATTGAGTTGTACATATGTAACTCGTCCATGTGCTCAAAATATTTTTACCCCATACAAATAGTCTTAACATTTTTTAAACTAAATATTTTTTGTCTGAAAAACGTATTGATTACTTTTATTTTTTTACGGGGTATTAAATTTATGATTTTAGTCTAAATTAATTTTTTTAATATAAGGAAACAAAGCGACTCTTGTATTTAATGCCTAACACCTGGTATTAATTCAAGTTTTTTCTAGGCGTCACATCCTTATATGATTGATTTTTGAAGATGGTTTAGATTTTTGAATTGTGTCGACGATCTTTCATTTTTCATTCTTTTTTGAAGTCTCACTTTTTTTTTTTCGAGGCAATTTTTCACCTCTCAATTCTTTTTTGAGTATCGTTTTTCTTTAAAAGAAAATCACGATATTTCTTTAAATACCTTATAACATTGACTTTATTTCTCATCACACTTGTCTTCAATAATTTTTTTATTCTTATGTTCTTCAGAGAGAAGAAATTAAGGGGCTATTCTTTGATGGAACTCAAGTGTATTACTGTGTCTTACATTCTTGAGGCACAAGTAGGCTCAATTCCTTAATCTGCAACTTTTTCATGGTTGTTAGGTCTACCCCTCTTTGGGGATACCTTTGAAGTACGCCAATAAGGAGGTGTGCTACACATATATTTTTCAAGATTTGTCTAAGCTTTTGCTTGACATGCACGTTTTTAATATTTATGTCGTTATATTAAGTTTAACGTTTTTTGATGCACCTTTTTGTGATTCGGCAGCAAAGAGGACATTCCTCATCAACTTTTTTCAGAGTGAACATGCTGAAGTAGAAAGATCCATAGATCAATATCGTGTTTGAAAGTTGACAAAAGATTCTTTGAGGCTACATTTCATATTTCAAGAGTGTGTTTATGTGTTTCCTTTTGAAGGAGATGTAATAATTAGAGTTTGTTGTGACAATTGGATGACATTTTTTGTCAATTAATTATACTTTTATATATTCTTTGTAAGGGTTGTTGGCTTTATAGTTGAATTCAATCTGTCTCTTAGGCTGATTACATATTCATAACTAGGAATTTACATGCCAACATATTCATATAAATGTTCACATTTTTCGATTTATGATCTTCGATAAATTATAATTATTTATATATTTTAAATCATGTTATTTTATAGAGTATCGAACCACTTGTGTCTCTCTAGTATTTTTTAATTCCTCAGCCAATTTTTTTTTTATAAATAATTATTTATTTAAACTTTAATTATCTAACTATGTGATTTGAAACTTTATAATTATGAAGAATTACCAACAAGATATATTTAACATGTCCTTATATTATATTAATAAATTATGAATTATGCCTAATTTTATAATATATCCACTTTCTGGCACACCATACCCGTTTATCTACTTTATGACACACCTACTTATCTACTTTATGACACACCATACCTACTTACCTACTTTATGACTACTTTACATCTTTAACTATTCCTACTTTACACATGTCTACTACTATTTCTAATAAGTTAAATAACTTTATGACTTTTACATCTTTGCAATAATTTTTAATACGTAGATGACTTTAGCTTTCTTGACTTCTTATCGTGAAATTGTGCAATTTTATAGCATAAATATATATGGAGTTCGCCGTCATTTCAGCTAGTCACTGAAAAATTGACATTGTTTCACCAGAGATTAATACTGTTGAAGGATTTCATAAAAATCTTTCTCAAAATTCACAACGACTTAAGAAGATATCAATGTGTCAATTATTCACAAAGTCATGATTTTCTTTATTTGTCGATTTTCTGGTGGAGTTCTTCATTTACTACTCTCTATGTACAATCATATGTCATATATATGAAAATTGTATGTTGTATGTGTATGACTGTATATATATAAGAACGAATACTTGACACATATGTCATATAGATAACTGTTACAACATACACTACTTCATATACTCTTTACAAAGAATTGATCTTCCATACAATTGATTAATATTGTGTGCATATTGTCTAAAAACATAAATATTGAATTCAGTTTGACACACGTACAATTGATGTCTTCAGATACATACACATCTCCAACTTCTACTTTGAAAACACATACATACACATAGAATTAACCATGTATACATCTAGTTTCCTCTTTTAAAATATATGAATCAATAGTTTATTCAAACGATTAAGTTAGAATTAGCTTTTATATGCACACAAATACAATTTTTTTTTATTACTTTTAAAAGGACAATACTGTTATATTTTGAATTTTTAAAAACAAATCTCAATATATTTTATAAAAATAAGCACTAATAGTGTTATTTTAAGAAAATATCCCAATAAAAAAAATACACTATAACACAAAACATTGAGTTTGTGAGCCAGCGACATATAGTCTTTTTAGTTTAGACCATTGTTTTCACCATAAATTATTTGATACAGGAACGAAATAAGTAACGATATTTCATTAAATTATTTTATCTCATTTATCAAATAAGATACTCCCTTCGTTTCATATTAGATGACCACTTTCTATTTTATACGGTTAATAAAAAAAACATTTATAAATTGACCGACTTTACTATTTTGCCCTTTGTTATATTAATTAGCCTCTTGAAAAAATAAATTTTAGATCTTCAACATTTATTGAAACTTGCAAAGTCATATTAATTGTAGAGGTAAATTGAGAAAAAATTAATTAATTATATCCTGATTTAGTAAGTGATCAATTAATATGAGACAAATATGCCATCTAATATGAGTCGGAGGTAGCAAAAAAATTATCATTTTAATATAAATAATATAATAATATAATCTCAGATTTTTTTGTTTGCATCACATATTTTTAAATTTTATCTCAAAATTATTATACAAATTGGGTGTCAAACAAAGTTTAGTGATATTTTTGCTCATAAAAAATAGTAATAAAAGGAAATATTTTACCTTTTATTATATTACATTACATTACATTACACTATAAATAAGTGGGAAAAAGGGAAACTGAAGCAGCCGCTGTGGGCGTTACTTTTCTGAGTTCTTGAAATTGTCCCCTATCATAGCAATGAATATACACTCATCTTCACTTGTACACAAATTCAAACATGGGTTTAATTCCCATTGGGTTACTGCTCATGGGGTTCAAGTTTCAGTTGCTGCTACTTTATTAAGTATTGCTGGTGGTTTAATATTTGCTATAAAAGATGGTGGAAAAATCAGAGACATCATGGTATCAGAAAAAAGTAGTTCAAAAAAATATTATTTGACAGTACCTGGATTGCAAAATCTTGGTAACAATTGCTTTTTGAATGTTGTTTTACAGGTAAAGATTTCATCTTTTCTTGAATTTTGTTGATGAAAGTTTTTTTTTTTTAATTAGATGGTAGAGGTTTAGCAAATTTGGTGTGGGGTTTGTTTGATTTGGCATTTCTTGATTTCTGTAAATTGATTGGTTTTTGATGATTTTTGTTTATATATATGTTGATGATTTTGGATTAGGCTTTAGCTAGCTGTAAGAGCTTTGGCAAATTTCTTGAGCAAGTTGTGGAGGAATGTGAGGGTTCATCAATGGAAGGAAGTAGAGACTTGCCGGTTGTTGCTGCTTTGGCTTCACTTGTTGAAGGTGAGTTTGAAATCCGATATAGTAGAATTTGGTCCATTGAGGGAACTTGTAGGAATGAATGTTGGCAGGTATACGCAAGCTGGTTTGGACACCATCATTTTGAGAAAAGAATGAATAGATACCTATTTAAGTTCTAGTCGAATGCAAATGTGGATACTATGAAGAGCTTGTGCTGGTAGAACTGATAGCTAGGTAGAGTTTATGGAATAGAGCATGAGCTTTAAGATAATTTAATTGCAACAACAACAACAACATAACCATTGTAATCCCAATTGTGGGGTCTAGGTAGGGTGGTGTGTACGTAGTCTTATCCCTACCTTGAGAAGGTAGAAAATTGTTTTTGATAGACCATAGGCTAAAAAAGAAGCATTTTAAAAAATAAGTATGTGAAGCAAATACAACAATGACAAAGCCATGTTGAAAACAATAAAGAAGAGAATAGACGCGACGACAAAATAATAAGATAACTGAAGCAAAGGAAACAACATGCTAAAATTGAAGATTAAGATAGTAGGAGAGTGTAATCATAACAATACTGAAAAGGAAACTAGACAATGCTCGACCTACTAACTTTTTACCCTAATCCTCGACCTACATATCTTCCTATCTAGGGTCTTGTCCTCAATAAGCTGCAGTTGAGTCATGTCCTGTCTAATCACCTTTCCCAAAGACTTCTTCGACCTACCTTTACCTTTCCTTATACCCTCAATTGCCAACCTCTCATACCTCCTCAATAGGGCATGTGTGCATTTTCTCTTTACATGCCCTAACCATCTCAGTTCATCTCCCTCATCTTGTCCACTAAATAGGTCATTCCCATCTTGTCTCGAATAACTTCGTTCCTAATCTCTCTTAGTATGACCACACAATCATCTCAACATCCTTATTTCCGCTACTCTAATCTTCTAGACTTGCGAGTTCTTAACCAACCAACACTCCGCCTCATACAACATAGCAAGTCTGACCTTTTATAAAACTTACCTTTAACTTGGTGACACATTCTTTTGTATCGGATGTGAGCTTTCATTTCATCCACCTCGCTCCAGTACAATGTGTAACATCTTCATCAATCTTCTCATTTTCTTAGATTATTGACACAAATACATGAAACTTTCTTACTGGGGAGTGATTTGTGTTTCAATCCTTACTTCCACATCTGTCACGTGAGCTACGTCACTGAACTTGCACTCTAAGTATTCTGTATTAAACCTGCTCAACCTAAACCCTTTAGACTCCAAGGTTTGTCTCTAAACCTCCAACCTATCATTAACTCCGCCGCATGTCTCGTCAATCAAAACTATGTCATTTGCAAATAACATATACCATGCCATCTCTCCTTGGATATGTCGTGTCAGTTCATCCATCTCCAAGACATATAGGAATGGGCTAAGAGCCGCTCCATTTTAGTGAATTATGGATTGATGAAGCACAACTGAATATTCACATAATGGTTATACGTTGAAGGTGCGGCAAACTTTACAAAGACGAGAATGAATGCTTGTGGTATATGAAGACCAAAAAGCTGCAAATTGGAACATGTAAGCTGTACTGTTTATCTCATTCTAGCATTTTATGTTTGATTTTGATCAGGAAAACAAGAGTTTATGTTATTGAATTTGGTGTTAACTCTACAGATAATCTTCTTATTCTGAAATAGTTATTATGATGAAGAGTGTTGTTGTCCTTGAGGGAATGTAGGTGGTATCTATAGATAACTAGATGTGGACACATGCATTGTTAGAGTTTCTAGAGAAGGATCGAGTCACAAGACGATGAACAGAAAAATCTAAATCAATTGTCTTCGACTTTTCCTAGCCTTTGTTTGAATTCCTAGATTGACCTATTTTGTATACAACTTCAGCTCATTAAAGGGAAGCTGAAACCTTAGAGTTCAATGGAAGAGAGAACTCCGATGTCTTGTTTTGGTTAAATACAACTTGCTGGTTTTATTCCTCAAATCCCCTTTTAAATAGGGAGTCTTATTACAACAATAGGAAGTCTAATTCTTGTGAAACTAGAAGCATAAATCCTATTCTAGAATAATAAAGATAGAGAAACCTAGCCCCCAAGGCCTAGCTCAAGTGGCAAAAGGTGGAGGATTTGTGGCCTAGGTCGTAGGTTCAAGCCCCACACCATGCAAAGCGAAGCCCGGTATTTAAGTGGAGAAGGGTAGAAGGGCGGGCCCATTATCCTCCGAGTTTAGAAGGCTGTGATTGGTCCAAAGGGCGGGTCACAGATGGATTTCTCGGTTATCAAAAAAAAAAGAAAAAAAGATAGAGAAACCTAATCCATATGAAGATAGGAAACATAAATCCTATTCGATAGTAGTAAAGAAACCTACAAAAAATATAATTAAATACTTAATTTAATTGGCTTTCCTTCAGGCGTACTTCTTGTCTGCAAACGCATCCACAACATGCATACTTAATGTGTGGCAAAATAAACATTTTTACTTAACTGTATGCATATTCTAAAGTATTTGAGTTTAAACCCAAATTTATAGCATACAGAAAAGAACAAACAACGCCATTTATGGCTGTAAATATTTATATGTTAAATCATATATGTTGTCTTTTCATTTAAAAAATTATAATCATAATACACTATAAAGAAAGAATTAATTAGTGGCAATTTTAAAAATCAGTCTTTCAAAGAAATCAACCCCCCTCCCTTCCATAGCTCACGAATCTTTGCTAGCTCCACAGATGGAGATGGTGGCCTTCATTATTCGGAAAGTTTGAAGGTGATGGGAGTTGAATCTAGTGATTATTCTGATTCCAACATCCATTAACTCTACATATTTCTCCATCTTCAGTTTCATTTAGTTTATGCAAACTTTTCTTTTAGGGAAAAATAAAAAAGTAAAAAATAGAAAAAAAGAAGAAAGAAAGATTTAAAAGAACATGCTAAGCCTAAAAGCATCCTTGAGGAAAATGGAAACCATTTCTTGCCTTTATTTAGTTGTTTCTTGATCAATGTTCTTCAGATTTCCCTTTTCACATATTTATTAATTGGATTAGCCTATATTTACTTAGTTAATGGGTCTTCAAATTTTACCGTTTCTTACTCTTGATAAATAATATAATTGCCTTAATTATGTTGTTAAATCTTTCTATCGTATTCTTAACTTCAACAACTAATTAAGACTTTCTATACGTATTCTTAACTTCAACAACTTATTAACTTTCTGCACATATTCTTAACTTCAACAACTAATTATTGTTATGTATAGTAAGAAAGTAATAACACTCTTGATAAATCATAATTGCCTTAATTATCTTGTGAAGCCTCTTTCCCTACAAATTTTAACTTCAATAACTAATTAATGCATTAGAAACTGATGGTACTTTTTGCATTCCTAATTATCTTCGAAAGTATAGCTGAAAATATTTATTTAATAGAAGGTTTTTTTAGGTAAAGGATGAAATAGTCACTCAACTTTTACTGGGTAAGTTGGTAATTCAACTTCAACATTAGGATCTTCCCATTTATAAAATAGAATAGAAGATAATAGATGATATATATAAACAATATTAAGCTATTATTTTAGTTTTTATTTGCTAATAATAATCTTGAATCAATACTTGTATTTAGCCAAACTGTTATGATAAACATACCTTGAATGATTTTAGCACTACTAATGTCAGACTACTATTTAATTATGATAAGTTTTCACCTTCTCCACTCTTCAGATATGTAAGTTTTGTTTCTGCAATTCCCAAATCTGGTCATTGATCTTTTGGAAAGATAAATGCACAAAAAATGAAGTTGGCTATTAATTTGGAATCCTATTAAATCTAAATAATGGCTACAATGCCAGTTACTTTAACAAAATACAATGTAAATGATACTGATTCCTAAACGTTGCACAGTTGCACTTATCCAAAAGTCTTTTTATTGGAAGTAAATTTGCCATTGATTCCCTATTAAAGATACATTAACTTTAATTTTACCTAATTTTATTTATTTCTAAATAATTTTACGTGATTAAACAGTAATGCCAAGGGAATAATTCATGCTGAATGGGTAAAAGTCTAACATTTTAAGGGTATTAATGTCCATCAACAATTTAAGGTTATTTTGTTGCATCCCACTGTTAGTATAATATGATGATGAAATGATTTATCTCAATTTGTTAGTTCTCTGAGATTCAAGAGAGGAAGTTGAAAGCTTTTATCTTTTGGTTGTAATACTTAATTTGCATCTGCTTTGCTATAATAAGTTGGCACCAGTGTTGTCAAAGGTGTGCAAAAGCCCCGAAGCGAGGCTCAAAACATGTTGAGCGCTTCACCTCGCTTAATGTGCGCTTCAATGACGTGATCAAGGCTTTAAGACAAACATTTCCTTGGGAATGAGCGGTTTTTGAAGAGGCGACACTAAACAATTGCTATTTCACATTATCGTAATTTTTCTTTTCAATTTCTTTGTCCATATATTTGTTATTCATGCTTATAGTTATTAGTCTCGGACCAAACATGTATGTTTGTCTTTTTCTCCATTTGTGTCTTTTCTCATTAAAGTCTACGCTTTATTTGCGCTTGAAGCCTTAACGGACCTTAGAACTTTTTGCGCTTTTCACTTTCGATAACACTGGTTGGAACCAATGGTTCTTAAGTGTAAGTCAATTTTTAGCAAAGCTGCCTTGAGGTTTTGGGTGAGGGAGTTTGGCATAGACCCCTACATGGTATTTTGATTTAAAAAGTATTAGAGGTACATGCTCACTCTTACCTATACAAGAGTGAACTTGTCCACTCTTTTACATTTGTTAGTCCTAATCAAAGAACTATGTTTTTCTTCAAGAAATCAACATAAAGTGGAGAACTCCTCCTTATTACAAGTAATATCTAAATACCCAACGAGAAGATTGGTGTGATATTCTGCAGAATTATGTACTGCGCGACATGGAAGAACTGTTCTAAGTCCAAGGAGATTGATGCATGCCATGACTAGTCACATTCCTGATTTCAATCTAACTAGCCAGCAGGTATTCTTCTCTTCACAGTATGCGGACAATTATCACTAGTACTAGTGTTTTAATTTACATATTTCCCAAATGTAGGATGCAGAGGAAGCACTCTCCCATCTTTTATCTTCTTTAAGAGCCGAACTGTCAGAATCTTATGTTCATGATCACAGCTCTTTGGCGGACGTAATTACACTTCCTAATTGTAGGATTGTTACACAAAGGATGAAAGGAGAAAGTGAACAGGAGAGATGGAGGCAGAGTTTTCTTGGGCCTTTTGATGGGATTCTTGGTAGTTTTTTAAACTGCCAAACTTGTTCGTTTCAGGTTGAATGGTACTTGAAAGAACATTTACAATCATACAATTTAATTATTGACTGCTGTATCTTTTTGCACATTATAGAACTTGTTTGCTAAATTTACAAAGAATATTCTATAGTTGCTTTGCTGTGCTAGCCTAGGTGCGCATGCAATCTGTGATATTGATTTCAAGTTGCTGTAAAAGGGAATAAACTATTACCTAATAGATAATTTTTTGTAAAAAAAAACAATTAACTAACTGGTGTCTATTGTATACATTGAAAGTGAGAAAAAGTCAAAACTTAATTTAAAAGTCCTAACTTACTCTCTCCGTTCCAATTTGTTTGTTTGTCTTACTTTCCTTTTTAGTTCGTTAAAGGAAATTTTGGTACATTTCAACATATCTTTAGTTTAAGATCAAAAGATTCAAAAGTCTTCTTTACTTTCTTAAACTCTGTGCCAAGTCAAAACCATACAAACAAATTGAAACAGAGGGGGTACATTTTATGCCATCTTCTTAAGTTTTTTCCATGATTTTATCTCTAGTTTTGCTGGCTTTGATCTTTAGCTATCTTGGAGGACATGATCATGCAAGTTCTCTTATATTCTTATCAACATGCCTCTTCACTAGTTTTTAGTCCTCCTTCCAAGCATAATATATGGCAAATCTCTATCATTTAGGTCATTATTTTGTTTGTGGGGCTGTATGAGGTCAAGTTTTGACCTTTTACTTTGTAAAGTAAGCTGTAAATAAGTGATAGCTTGTATTCATGTAAATGCTCTCCTCAGTTTTGGGTTCTCGCCCTATATTCTGGATCTTCATTCATATTTTACTTATTCATATTGTGTTTTTTCTTCAGATCTCTCTGGATTTTCAGTTGTTTCATAGCTTGCATCTTGTGCCAGTGTCAAGCAGCGCTGGGGCTATTGTACGTTTAAAACTCAATTGTCATATGTTTATTTCCTTAATTTGATTCCAGATTCATGATGATGTATTTTTCAAACATAATGTCAGATGCCTGGGTGTTCCGTGGAGCATTGCCTGAAGCAGTTCTTTGTTGCGGAACAACTTGAAAACTATAAGTGCAGCCACTGTTGGCATACTGCTGCCGTAAAGTATGTCTCTGCCATGGATGAAAATGAGGTGATCTTGGTTTACAGATTGTAGTTTAGCATACTACCTTAACCTTGAAGCTTGTGGCTGTAGTCTATAGGTTCAAAAGAGCTTATATGGCCTAGGCAAAATTTATATGTCAATGTCATCATACAAACTATTCCTCAATTTGACAGGAATTTGGTTAATGGTTCCCCTCCGTGTTTCTGTTTTTAACATATTTATGGCGGTCCTAGAATCTGTTTAATTAGATGCAATTTGTTATCAGGCTATTGTTGAAAAACTTAAGCTGTGCAACGAGGAAGATTCATGTGATTGCAAACAGCTAGCGTGCCTTGCTAGATTTCCATGGTCAAATGGCTTCTCACGCACTTTCAAGCAACTCAGTATTGGCCGGAGTCCTAAGGTATGCTTGTTAGTGTCATTTTCTTCTAGTAAGAATTAAAGGTGCTAGAATCATGTTCTTCTTAATTAAAAGGATTGACCATATAGCTGCCAACAAAATTAAAAAACCAGGAAAATAAGGGATCGGCAAGGAGTAACATTTTTACCTGTCACTTGGTGCAAATAGGATTTAATTTTAATACTTGGTGCTTCAGCGCTCTGTGATTTAATGGTTTTGTCATGTGTTTTATTTGTTGACTCTTTTGCATGTGCTTACTGTTGTGCCACCTTGCAGGTTCTATGTCTTCATTTACAACGTGCTTCTATAAATGTATTTGGAGAACAGAACAAACTTCAGGTACTGATATTCTTGCAAGCGGGTTGTGTTCTTCAGATAAGTAAGTAGATTATATTAGATAAGAACACAGCTTAGGTGAAGTAAATTTTACCTCTAATTTTTTTAAAAAGAAATACCCCAGAGAGGAGGTTCTGATAAACACTAGAAAACATAATGCACTTGACAATAGAAGCAATAGTAAGCCTATATTCGCTGTACGATTTCATTCACTGTTTTTTATTTTCCATTCACCTATTTCCCATCATTGCTGATTTTCCACTTCAACCTTTTTAATTCCTGCTCCTGTTAGTTACTTCTCCTTTTTTTGGTTCAATTGTTTGGCCATCTATTTTTAGTTGCGTCACTGATTCCTCTGCCCTTCCTTATCAGATCCCCACGAGATGCCTATGAAATTTCCAAGTCCTTAAATTTCTATCTTGCATATCTGAGCTAGCTGCTTCTGTGTTTCCAGTGTGTAATTGGAATCATCAGAATCCTCATCTGTGGAGTAGTCTCCATATTTCCTAGAACATCTCTCTCCAAAATCAATTTGTATTCTGTCTTGGTTGATGCATCACTTGTCTCCATAATTATCCATCTCCGTTTTCTATTTTGTGAATTTCATTCCTTCTTTTCCCATTATAGCTAATGTCTTTAGCAAGAAGGTAAGAACTTATTGTGGCCGACTCCATTCTACCCAAGACTAGAAGAGCAAGCTTATCCGATTTTAGCATATGGCATATACTTGGATTGATTTGCAGCTTGCTTGCATCATGTACTTTGCCTTTTATTTCAATCATTTCTTAGTCTTGATTCATCTCTGCCACTTTTAGTGCCGTCTGTAATTGATCTTTTTGCTTTTTGTTCTCACCAATTACTGTTTCCTAATTCTTGCCCCAGAAAAGGCCTCAGTTTCTCTCTTTTTATACTGATTTGAACCTTTAGTTGGAAGACTCTGATCGTTTTGATTTCTTCCATGTCAACTTATAGCTTGTTTGGCCTAGCTTTCAAAATCTGGTTATTTTGAAAAATGTCTTTTCTTGGGAAGTGCTTTTCAAAGAAGTACGTAGTTTGGAGAGTAGCATTTTGTGTTTGCAAAATCAATCTTAAAAGTATTTTGCAGTATTTTTTTCTTGGCTAAGGTTCCAAAGTGCTATGAGGAAAAGCAACTTTTTTAGCTTATGAAATACAACTTCTAGTACTACTCAAAACCACTTATTTTCCCCTTAAAAGCTTGGCCAAGCACCTCAGTTTTCTTAAATAAGCAACAACAATATCAAATACCCAGTGTGACCCCATAAATGGGGTCTGGGGAGGGTTGGGTGTACGCCCGTACCACTAGACCAAAGTCCTGGGCCCTGGGGGCATATTTTCTGTATCCTATTTCACAATTTATTTAAAATTGAATAGTCCACTAGATTGAGAGGACACCCTTCTACTTTTGGCAGATAAAGAGTCTTATTCTCCCTTTCAGTCAGCCAGAAGTAAGAAGATTGCTGCTCTAGCCCTAGCTGCTCTACGCGGATACGGTCTTTCCTTACTGAACAGCTGACCCAAATTATGTGATTCTTTTCTTTTGTTTGAATGCAAAATCAACTTATTAATTGCATAAACTTCTGAGAATCAGAACTGCAACTTTTGGTTGATACATTTTGACTGTAGTGTTGGACCTACATGACCTCAATTACTACGTAATTTTTTTGTGTGAGCCTAATGGACAACCTAATATGGAGTTGTTGTTTGATATTCAAATCTTATACTATGCTTTGGCTGCTTCGCTGTAACCCCTCAATGTTTGAATTTTGTGTTCAGGGCCATATTTCATTTCCATTGATTTTGGACTTGACTCCTTTCGTGAAAAATGGAGTGGGAACAAAGAGTTGGGAAGAGAATCTGCAAATTGGGCAAAAAACGCATCAACAGCAGCCTTTCCCTTTGCTCAATAACTTAAATCTGCAAGATAATAAGGAGATGTTGACTTGCATCACCCGAAGTGAAAGAAAATTTTCTACAGATGTAGAAGATACAGCCGGTTTGCGTGTCTCAGATAATTTTAGTGTTAAAGCACCAAAGTCAAAATCAAGTTCGCTCGAGGCTGGAGGCTACAAGGAGATCAGCTTAAATCAGCTGCCTCCACATTCTGGAAATCAGGTTGGTTGCTCTAGGTAGATAATGTTATTTACTCGTATTTGAACTTTCTCGCATAACATATCATATGTATAATGATTTTATCCATTCCATGACTGGAGATTTTCACCTACTCTCGAAGTGAACGTAAGTTGTGTAGCTTTACGTTTGTAGCAGGATTCTACTGCTGAAGGAAAACTTGCACCTAGTACTATTCCTGAGTAAAGTACTCGTATATCTCTTGCTAGCCATCCAGAAAAAACCAGATCCGGCTCTGAGGCCTCTCTTACTTGCATGCTGGTTGCTTATTATTTTTCTTAATAAATCACCCAGTTTATACTCCAAAATCCAATCTTGTGATAATCTGAGGAATATAACAACAACAATAACAACGATGCCTCAATCTGAGCAAGTTGGGATCCACTATTTTGAATCCTAACCATCCATGTCCGCTTCATTTAAGCCTTGTGTAGTTTGAGGAATGAATATAGAATCTACGAAGGGAGGGAGGGATATGAAAAGCAGTTCAAGGGTACAAGGTCCTTCTTGTTATGGTATTTTTGGTAACTTCAGGTTTGAAGCCATAAGTTCTCTTGAAATATTAAGCAATGCTGTGAGACTGGCCAAAATTATCTTATATCTGCCTTCAAACTGCAAGGCCAGACCTTTCAATGTGCTGTTGTTGAATGATACTAGTTAGTGTTCATTGGACTGCGTTGTTACTCTTTAAATGTCTTTTCATTTGTGGCGTATGTGCATTCATGATATGCACGCCAAAGCGACTTAAATCGTGCATGCATTTGCATATAATATATTGCAGTAGTTTCCATGTTCGTTAAAATGGCAGATGCATGCGTATCAAGTTTAAGGTACAGTTTAGATCCGAGATCTATAGGTCTTTAGACTGGCAGCTGATTCTGCTTTATCTACTCTTACATGTTAGAAATTCTTTATATTGTTCATCTAGAAAAGTTGGGGCACACAAAGGAAAACTTTAATGTAGGTGTATTTACTGCAAGAGAAAAAGGGGATTTTAGTTAGGCATCAGCGTTTCTACTTTGTAGCCAACCAAATAATTCTCTTTCGCTGAACCAAACAGGTTCAATATCTCCCTAATAATTACTTTGTGATCAAATGTGCTTGTTGGAACACCTGAACTTTTACTTTCCATCATTGTGACTTCTTTTTGCAATCAAAGTTCAATCAATTTTTGATAGCAGGCGGTTTATTCAAGTCTGTGTTTCGTTAAATTTAACCATTGGATTAAATCATTAAGGTGAAGTTTGTGAAAATGGAAACAATAAGTTGTAACGGACATGTGCTACATGTCTTGGACTAGTGTGCTTCTGCAATGATTGTACAGATGTTGGAAGTTAGAGTAGAGTGCATCCTTGCCATACAACAAAAAGGTCGTGAATCTTGCTTCACAATTAGGCATATAAAGCTTTTGCCAAGGAAACCAGTAGAAGATAATTGATCACTTATTACACTGTGTGCAATTACAGTGTTAACTTCTTAGGGACAGATGGATACTAATATAGAAGCAGGGAAGATTTCCATGATATGCCTTACTGTGTTCTGTCTTCTTTTTGTTTTCATCCATTTGGCGGTTCTTTTCCTTCATTGAACCAACATAGTCACATTCTAAGGATCAAACAGAATACTGTGATGTCTGCTTATAGTACAAACCTCGTGGGAACGGATGGAGACTAATATTGGAGCAGGGAGGACAATGTCGCCCATCTTCTGCTTTATTTTTTAAGTTGATTCTAGTATTGTGTACTTCACCTACACTATCTCTTTTTGCTACTCTATGCTTTCATATGTCATGTAGTGTTAGTTTATTCGCGTAATTTGAAGCTCACGTGATGTTGTTCCTGTATCCTTTTTTATGTTGCAGGGTGAAACTTCCCGAATAACACATTCCAAAAGTCACAAGTACCGACTAGCCTCTGTGGTGCAGCACTTTGGAATAGTTGGTAGTGGGCATTACACCGTTTTCAGACGAGTGACAGCCAAAATTGGTGAAGACAATCATGCTGGACTACTGAGATCTGCTGTTGATAAGTGGTTTTGCATCTCAGACACCGACGTGTATAGGGTTTCCGAGAGAGATGTTCTTGATGCTGAAGCAACCTTACTTTTCTATGAAAAAGTTTCTGATTGCTAAATTTTTGTTGTGTTATAGCTGTTTGTAGACTGTAGTATAGCTTGAATTGAATAATTTGTGGTAGGCTGGTAGCAACTCACAAACTGTGAGTCTTTTGTTATGGGCATTTTGTGTTTTGCCTGGAGAACTGGCTCTGGCAGACCAATTGAATTTAATCAAACTTGTTTTCCTTACGGTGTTTGGTATCTGCATTGGAGGCCGAATGTAGGGCCTCATTGGGTGGGGGTGTGTGGGGGGGGGGGGATGTGGGGGGGAGCGCTCCTACCAAGAATTTGAATCCAAATAACTGTTTAGCTTGGGATTTTGGAGCAAGTTTAAGATGATAATTAACAGCTTCATATAACAAATCTTGAAATTATTATAGCTTACTTGCATTAGCTTTGTATACTTTGTTTGATACGCTTTTTTAATATATTTGATATCATGTTATATGTATAACTAATATATGAAAAATCATGGTATTTGCAACGTAAGAGGTTTTAATGCATGCATTAACCTGGTTAAAAACATAATTGTGTCTCAAAAAAAATTCTACATTCTTTCCACTATATTTATGGAAGATATTTTTGTAAACAGATAATTTATTTTGATAATTATGTGATGTATGTTATTTATAATATAACCAACCAAACACAATATGAGAAATAATCTCAATATAACTAATTTCGTCAATTATTGATCAATTAACAAATATTGATGGAACAATATGAATTGTGGTGCAGTGTTGGAACTCGAGGTCTCAAATTCAAACTTTCCATATGGAGAAAATTATATTGGAAGCGTTTCTCCCGAATGGATCCTATAGTGTCAAGTGTCAAATCAGTAAAGACCACCAAGTATGTATACGTGTCGAAGCCCTCTAAAAAAGATGTACAACTCTACCCAATAATTTAACATCTCTATTTTTACTTTTAGCAAAAATATTGTATTTTACTGTGTAGATTTACTTTGTAAATATAAGAAGAAAAAAAAGATAGTAAAAGTTGGAGAGGCTCCATATCAACTCAATCCTTAATTAGAGGTTTTGAGCTCGATTCTTTTTGGGTATGGAGTTGTCTTTATTAGATAGTACTTTACCCAAATTATAGAAAAGAAGACGTAAATCAGTCTGAGAGCGGTGATTAAGAAGTTTCTCAGTATTTCAATGATATTCTGTTTCTCATCATGTATTTTTTCAAATGAATTGATTAAGTGGAAAATGAATTTTTAAAATAATCATATTTTATATCATAAATTTCTTATTGATTCACAGTGTAAAAAAACTTTATTTCTAATAATGAGAATAAACCAAA
>JAJOOE010029384.1:0-34992 GCA_036250405.1 Solanum raphanifolium
TATATATATATATATATATATATATATATGTATATATGTTGTAGATGCTAGAATTGTGAGGTTTGATCCCTTCGAAAGTGGGGAGGTATTTACTTTATAAGCATATTGTGATCACGGCCTTGTAGGCAAAGGTGGATGATTATTGTTTTGAGTAATGTTGATTATGTGAAGGTAATGTGATATGATGTGAAATTATGTATGGTCTAAGAGCATGAAAGGTGACCTTGTATAGAGACTTTATTTGTTATACTTGGGTGTTGTCTTCTTTGAATGACTTATAATGAAGGTAAGGTTAAGGTAGACTATGTTTACCTCTTCTCACACCTGGTGAAGAATGAATGAAAGAATGTAAGAATGAATGAAAAGAATGGGATTTAATGCTAATGAATAAAGTTGGGTCTATTGTAAGGATAGTCTCATAAAGTACTCATTTAAATGAATGGGGTTCCTAGATGAAAGGTTTTCTCATCTTTGAATCCAAGATCTTCCTTAATGAATGAATGAGGGTTAGAATGGGTATTCCTTCGTGAGTTGAGATGAAAATACTTAGTAGCAATCCTTATCCCTAAATGAATGAATGTTGGGCTAGGATGGGTCTCCTTCGTCAGTTGAGATGAGAGTACTTAGTAGCAATCCTTATCCCTAAATGAATGAATGAAATAAATGTCCACACTCCGTGGGGGAGTAATGTCTAGCACCGAGAGGATATGAAGATGGGTGGATACTCCTTCATTAGTTGAGATGTGAGTATTTAGTAGCAGCCCTTAAGATGGGTGCTCCATCGTGAGTTGAGATGAGAGTACCTAGAAGCAATCCTTTTATCCCTTAACTATGTGCCCACATAGGACTAGCTAGTGGTCTCTATCACATAAAGGCTAAAAGAATGACCCTACCTTAGGCAAGTAGGGATCCCTCATCCGGTAAGGGTACTTCCAGGATTCCATGTCAAGCTACATGGTCTATGTCAGTTAAGGCTTTTCCCCTACATTAATGAATGAATTAACTAGGGTCTCTTAAGGGTGTACTACTTAGGATAGGTGATGGAATGGGACATCATCTAGACATTGCACAAGTAGACATTTAAGGGAGATCTTGGTGTGTCTTAGTAATGATAATGAATGAATGAGTCTTATTGGGCTAACTAATGAAAGTGTTGGTCTTTGAGCATGCTAATGTGAAAGTGAGTCATAATGAATTGAATGTAAGTGCTTATGTTGAATTGAATGTATGTGATGATCCTATGTTATTAGTGAATGAAGTTGTCTAAATGCATTAAATTGAATGAATGATTTATGTTGAGATGTGAATGGAGCTTGTCTTGTGTAGCCTTAAGGATCACTCAAGTGTGGTAAGGAGAGGTAGTATGGGCTGCCTCACCATGTCTTACTTAGGTGAATCTTGGGAAGACATTTGATGAGTGTTCTAGCTTTATGAAGTGACTTGTTGGCTTATGTGCTTATATGTCTTATGTGATTAATTGGTGAAGGTTGAGGTACGCATGATAAGTGCACTTTGTGTGACCTTAAGGTGGTGCCTTAATGTGGGTGATGGTATGGGACGTTGCCCATACAATGCACAAAGGTATTACTTAAGGGTTACTTAAGGTGGAGGTCCAAGGCAAGAAGGTAAAGGTAAATGGGTTATGTATGTTTATGAGGTATTGTGAAGCATATGACTTTGTAGTGTTGGTTGTGACTTGTAAGGTGCCTATTATGTTGATGTTCATGAGATTTTATCAAAATGGTATGAAAGCATAACTTCCGAACAAATGTCCTTTTTAGCATGCTTTGGATATCGTCATACTTAGTACGTGTGTTGTACTAACCCTTTCTTCTATTTTACTACAAGTGTAGGTTGTTGTAACTAGGAGGAGATTGTGGTTTGGAGTTGCTTGGATTGGTTCACTCTTCCAAGTCTTTGGTATGTCCTCAAGATTCGAGGACTATATTTAGAAGTTTCTTAGTCATTGTAATAGACATTTAAGTTTCATTTCATTTGTAAAGGGCCGTGTCTCTTAGTACGTTTTAAGTTCTTATCTAAGATTGGCTAAAGAGACTTAGTAGTTTCGCCTGCGTATTGATGTGTTCAAATGTTGATGACTCTTGAAGTCTTATGGTTTTATTGAATAAAAGTTTTAAATTCTTAGTGATTTTTATAATCTATGTGATGAATGAATGCTAAGGCTTGTATGAGACCTCTGAGAGGTCAAATACGCATGTAACAGCTAGGGCTGCTCTCGGGTCATTACAGTATGACCACTTGAAATATTTATGTTAGAAGGGTTGAGGGAGAGAAAAGGTAGGTTGTGATGCCAACTATGGCTATGTGACTTGATAGATGTGAGATGGAAGATTGTGATATTGACTTTAGTATGAATGGATTGCTTTATGGATATGTATGTCGTTGGTAGAATCTTACTTAGCAAATATGAGTTTTGAGGTATATTGAAAGGGTTGATGAAATGTGGTGTTTTAGAAATGCCTTAGTGTGATGAGTATGAAGGTTTAGTGATGTTTTGCTTCGACCTTAGAAGTGGAAGAATTGAAATTTAGAAGAGTTAGTATAGGCTTACTACTAAGTGGGGGATACTGTGCTTATATAGTAAGGGCCTATCAGGACTCCCAATATCCTTATCCCTCTATTTATATGCCTATTCAAGGCTAAGATAAATAGTTCCCTTTTGGCTTGTTTCATGTTTTGGAGTCATGTCTGATATTGTGTTTCCACGGTCTCCTTATAATGTGCACATCTTAATGAGTTTATGTTTGAATGAGAAAATGAGTTTTCATGAATTATGTTGCTCATGTTAATGTTTATTTAGTATGAGTTGCTTATACGCTTCATGAGGTTAAATGTTGAACATGCCTAAATGTACCTTATTGAAGAGTTGCATAATGTGCCTAATGATGTTATAATGAACATGTTATGAGTTGGAGAAGGTAATTATTATAATTTAATGAGAATTATGAAGTTTTGATGTATAATGAGTTTGTAGAAGTAGTCCCTACCTTCTTGTTGTGTTTTGAGCTTATTGATGTGGAGTTGATGTTTCTTCCTAGTTGTGTGCATTTGATTATGATGTTGCATGCTTGATGGGCTGCTAGTCTTGAGTCGTTACCCCTTAATGTGTTTAAAATGTAATTTGAGTACGAATGTTCCTAAGTGGGGAATAATGTAACGACCCTAAAATCGAGTAAGTGAAACTAGGGCCTAACTTGTGTGTATTGAGTTTGGTGTGAAGTTTTAGGGTGTTTAATGTTGTCCCAAGCCATGGTTGAGGGGTTTAGGGGCCGAACGTCAAGGTACGACTCCCCAAGGACCACCCTAATGTTCCTTGAGGAGGATACTTAGCCTAACCCCTAAGACCCCAAGGAAATCATGATGCTGCCAAAAATATGGTGACCTACATTAGGGTTCCACACCCCGTAGGTCCATCCACGCCCCGTGTATGGCCTCCGTAGCTCAAGACCCTCATTTGCAAGCTGCTGCCCTAGACCACGGACCAACAACATGGTCCGTCAATGGACTCACGGTTCGTGAGTCTAGTGCGTGAGTCACACATGTGTTACTAGTTTGGTTCGGCCATTGTGGGGGGTGAATTGGTAAATTCACCCCAAGTCCTAATAAGTTAGGGATGGTTATTTTATGTTATTTATGTTATTTTAAGAGTATTAAAAGTGTTAAACCCTATTTTAGACTTCATTATTTCAAAATCCCAAATCAAACCCACCTCTTTTCTCCAAAAGCTCTCTCTAGAAACCTCCATTGTAGGTGAAAACTTCAAACTTTCAAGGTCAAATATTGATGTTTTTCAAGTGATTTTCGTGGGATTCTTCAAGTAAAGGTATGGTACTCTTCACCCTTAACTTATTATTTTTCAAGGAGCCAAATTCAAAACTGATTTCAATGTTCAAAGTTTACCCAAAAACCCTACTTTTCAGTCTATGCATGGGTTCGATTCTAAATGATTTCTAAAGGCATTATTGCATTGAATTGTGGATTTAAAGGTGAATCAAGATTATTTCTTCCTAGAACCCGTGTTTTCCCCCAATCATAAATTGGGATTTGAGATTGGGAAGTGATTGACTATGAAGTATGTGAATTGTTTATGTGTATATGAATATAGAATGTTGACATTATGTTATTACTTTGCCTAATTGCATTGAATTGAGGTGTGTGGGTTAATGTGATCCATGGCCTTGAAAGGGCAAGTGATAACCTAATTACATGTTGAATTAGAATTATGCTTGAGCTATTGTTCCACTTGAAAGGTGGAGGTGTTTAATTACTATGTGCATTGTGATCAAGGCCTTGAAGGCATAGTTGGAGTAATTGAAGTATTATCATTATATTGAATATATTAATGTGATGTAAAGGATATGTATGTGATTTCAATGAAAGAATAATGATCATGTATAGAATGTAAATGTGTTATTATTGAAAGGGTATTTCTCAATTAACGCTAATGAATGATGATGATGAAATATGAAGGATTCTATAATGTAATGTTCAATATCTTGAATTGGTAGGCTAAGGCATCCTTTTCTTGTATTGATGAAAGTGATCATGAATGAAGCATCTTGAATTGGTAGGCTTAGGCATCCTCTTCTAGAATAATGAATGTATCTTGTCTTAATGTCCTAATGATCATGAATCGGTAGGCCTAATGTTGGTAGCCTTTTCACAAATGATTAATGAATGTGTTGCTGACTTAGAATTGGTAGACCTAATGTTGGTAGCCCTTTCATAAATGACTAATTAATGCGCTGATGACTTAAAATTTGTAGACCTAATGTTGGTAGCCTTTCTATAAATGACTAATGATGTATTCTAGGCTAAACCTTGGATTGGTAGTCTTAATGGTGGTGGCATTTCATGAGGAGTGTAGGTGCTAATGTGAATGTAAAACCTTGGATCGGTAGACCTAATGGTGGTGGCCCTTCCTTGTGTGTGATGTTAAACCTTGAAGCGATACACCTAATGGTGGTTGCCTCCTTTTTGTGTGAAATGAGGAACCTAGTGGTGGTAGACCTAATGGTGGTAGCTCTCTCTAGGAATGTCAATGATCTATCCTTAATGTACCTTAAAATGGTAGGCCTATTGGTTGGTGGCCTTCTCAAGTATACTAATGTAATGTTAATGAAACTACTCAATGGGAATGGAGGCTAAGCACCGAGAGGATATGGTTAAATGGAGGTTCTCCCAATGTTAGGCCGGATCTCAATGAACGTCTTTCATAGCCCATAACTATGTGCCCACATTGGTCGTAGCTTGTGGATCCACCTAAGCTATATGAACCTATCTTGCTTCGGCAAGGAGACCACCTCTTTACGGTGTGGGGTTTCATGACACCAGATTCCATGTCAAGCAAACATGGTCTATGTTGGTTAAATGCTTATTTCCAACACGTGAGATGTGCACTCTAGTTACTTGATAGGTACTACAAAGTGTGTGTAGTAGTATAGGATGTTATCTAAACATTGCACGAGTAGGTTTTGAAAGGGCTATAGTGAGTTCTCTAAGTCTTAATGTCTAAATGTATGAAAGTCCTCTAAATGCATGAATGTTTCCTTAATGAACTAAATGAAAATTGTTAGCTTAAATGCCTAACTATAAAGATGCATGCTATACTTGGATTGTATTATGGGTTACCTCCTTGCCATGACTTAATCAGTATGAATGTTCCTAGTCTAGGGTGACTTGGAAGGAATACTTGGTGTGAGTAGTAGTATGGGATGCTACTTGCACATTGCACAAGTAGGACTTAGGAGTTGTCTTAGGTAATGGTCCTTATGTGATGATATGTCTTATTTAATGTTTAGGTCGTTATTAATGAATATTGTTGAAGTTGGAAAGATTCAATGGTATGTTCACTTTTTGTGACCTTAAGGTGGTGCCTTGGTATGGATGGTTGCATGGGACGCTATCCATACATTGCACAAGGTATATCCTAAGGGTTACTTGAAGTGAAGGGTTATGTCAAAGTAATGGGTTATATGTTGAACATGTCTCTATTGTAATAAATGTCTTGCATGTTGTTTATGTTTGAATATTACGCCTCTTATGTTTATATTCATGAAGGTTTTATCAAAATGGCTTAAAACAATGACTTTCAAATAAATGTCCATTTTAAGCATGCTTTTGCATGGCCTCCATACTTGGTACTTAAATGTTCTAACCCCATTCTTCTCCATTTTTACTACAACTATAGGGTTTGGAGATATTGGTGTTCTATGCTTGATGGATAGGTTTCTAAGGTGCTTGAAGATGAAGATTTGGTGAGTCCTCATAGTTTTGAGGACAAAACCCATTATGTTTCTTTATGTCTTTTATTTTATGTTAAAGCTTCTGTATGGGCTAAGTCCCAATATTGTTTGTCTAAGACGTAGTATACAAAGTCTAGAAAGTCTTCCGCTGACGTTTTAATGAAAATATCTTCGGTTATAAAGAAAGTTTTGAATTCTTTTCTATTTTCCTATGTTCTTATGTTCAAGAATGTTATGAGGCTT
Organism: Solanum raphanifolium; assembly: GCA_036250405.1. Taxonomy (NCBI): domain Eukaryota; kingdom Viridiplantae; phylum Streptophyta; class Magnoliopsida; order Solanales; family Solanaceae; genus Solanum; species Solanum raphanifolium. Next base: position 6,510 of record JAJOOE010029384.1, read on the forward strand.
GTATGAGACCTCTTCGGGGTCAAATACGTCGTGTTGCATCTAGGGGCTAGCCTTGGGTCGTGACACATTGCTTCTCTGTTGACGGCTTTGACACAAAAGAAGGTTAAATTTGAGTGTTTGGGGGCTTGTGAGAAAAGCTTCCAAGAGTTGAAGGATACACTTACTACCATTCTAATGTTGACCTTACCGGAGGGTAGGGATGGGTTTTTTGTATATTGTGACGCCTCTAATGTCGGTTTCGGATGTGTTCTCATACAAAATGATAAAGTGATTGTCTATGCTTCAATGCAACTTAAAGTCCATGAGAGGAATTATCCAACCCATGATCTAGAATTAGCAACTGTAGTATTTGCATTGAAAATATGAAGATATTACTTATATGGAGTCCATGTGGATGTTTTCACCGATCACAACAGTCTCAAATATGTGTTTAATCAAAATGACTTGAATCTCCAGCAAAAATGGTGGTTAGAACTTTTGAAGGATTATGACATGAGTGTCCTTTTACCACCACGGCAAAGCTAACGTGGTTGCGGATGCTCTTAGTAAATTGTATATGGGTAGTGTGGCTTATGTAGAAGATGATAAAAAAGGATTGGTTCGTGAGGTGCATAGATTGGCCTGACTAGGTATCCAACTAGTGGACTCCACCAAGGGTGGTTTCATGGTTCATAATGGCTCCGAATCATCATTTGTGGTGATTGGAAGTCTAAACAAGATCTTGATCCTATATTAGTTGAATTGAAAGATTCGGTACTCAAGAAGTCTATTGAGGCTTTCTCCCAAAGGGGAGATGGGGTACTTAGGTATCAAGTTCGATTATGTGTTCCAGATGTTTATGGCTTGAGGGGTAAATTTTAGAGGAAGCTCATAGTTCTTGGTATTTTATTTATCCGGGAACCACCAAGATGTAACATGATCTACGAGAAGTCTACTGGTGGAATGGTATGAAGAAAGATATTGCGGGATTTGTAGCAGAATGTCCTAATTGACAACAAGTTAAGGTTGAGCACCAAAGGTCGGGAGGCTTGTCACAAAATATTCATATTCCTACTTGGAAATGGGAAAATGTGAACATGGATTTATTATGGGTTTGCCTTGCACCCGAAGGAAATATGATTCTATTTGGATCAGTATATATTGGATGACAAATCAGCCCACTTCTTTCCCGTCAAAGTTTCTTTCTCGGTGGAAGACTATGCTAAGTTGTACATAAGAGAGATAGTGAATTTGCATGGGGTTCCTTAATCTATTATTTTGGATCGGAGTACTCAATTTACTTCTAACTTTTGGAAGTCATTCCAAAAAGTGCTTAATACTAGGGTGAAGCTTAGCACCGATTTCCACCCTCAAACGGATAGTAAAGAGGAACGCAACATTTAGACTTTAGAGGACATGTTGATGGCATGTGGTATAGATTTCAAAGGTAGTTTGGACATGATGAGTCCGAGATTTGGACTCACTTAGGGCTTTGTTTATATAGATTTAGTGTCCAAAAATGCTTAATTTTTGCCATAAACTGATGAAAAATTCTTGATTTTAAGGTACATGGATTGAGGAACAAAGCAAGTACATTAACATGCAAAAAGGACCAAAAGAAACTGAAGAATTGAATAAAGGAAAGACACGTTTGGCGAATCCCCGAAGGGCTAGTTCCACTGCCTAAACTTCTAGTGTGCCAGCCCTGAGGGAAGAAACCAAAATCGGCAACAAAATGGAGCAGTCGACAGATAGACGAGTAGTTCCGCGAAGCCAAGGTAGATCGCCCAAAATTATAGGCCTTGAGGATGTTAAATGCCAAAGCGAAAAAGCAATGGAAATGATCAAAGGGCAGCTCGTCGAGCCCAGCTTACTTCGCCAAATGGGCTTTCGTAGGTTATTTTAGGCGACTATAAATTCATTTTTGAACATTTCGTTTAGTATCTTGAAGTATCTTTTATCATTTTTAGTATCTTGATATAGTTTTCTCTAGAGTTTTCCTTAGCTTTGAACGAATGAAGGAAATCATTTTGGAGAAATTGGAAGTAGGTCTTTGAGATTCATCAAATTGGAGCATTGTAAAGAAAAATCACTATTACCCAGTTGATGGATAATAAATTTGGTAACTGTTTTTACCTTTTTATAATGTCTAGCTAAAACCCCAATTCTTTGGGTGTAATCATGTGATTATGGGTTGATTTAGTTTATGGGTATTGCTAATTGTTAGTTTAAATGTTATTTAAAAGTGAGTTTAATCATTAATTGTGGTTTAATTTAAGAATTGTAGTTGCAAATGTAGTTCTATGTTGTGTTCTTGGCTTGTTCGAGAGAGTGGTTTTAGAACTAAACTTTTTGATTAATAGTTTGTGGGATTGTGTTGATCTGGGTTTAGCTCGAGAGAGTAAATCCTAAACCCAATCCTACATATTTAGGTTGAAAGAGTGAATAGATTAAGGTATGGGCTGCTCTTAAGTTGCATGATTGTTAATGTTCGAAAGAAATCACCTGATTCGGGGTAGTTGTTGGAGAGGAAACTACCTCCCTTATAGCCTAGCCTACTCACTCATATCTAGGTATTTACTAATAGTTGTAATTACCCATATGTCTATATTTTCCTATAATCAATTACATCCAAAAAATCTATCTGTATATTGTTCATTCAAAGTTTTTTTTGTCAGTTTGTAGTTGATAACTAAAACCAAAACCCCTATCTGACAATTGTGTCACCCCTTTTACTTGATTATGTCTTGAATCAATAATTTTTATTCCTATGGCTGATTTGACCACATTTATACTTCCTAATTGAATATAAAACACATACTTCTCTCTATGGGATTCGACCACAACTCATTTACTTGGGTTTTATGCTGATTTACTATCATTGACACCTATAATTGTATGAGATGTGCTTGAAACATCAAATCAAAATGGCTCCGCTGCCGAGGAGTGGCGTTGTTTGAAATTCTTTTGGTGAAGTTGAATTGTGTTCTTCTTAGTTATTGTTGAATCTACTTATTTTTGTTTCAGGTTTTTATGTGTTGCTTATTAAATAGAGGAAATGAGCGTTAACAGTAGCAATGGTAGCCAAGTGGACCACCAAGATTATATCGGGAACCTCAATGATGTCAATGACCCAAACATCAATGAACCAACCCAAATGGGTGGTGTTGGGGCCATTAGGTTGCCTCCTGCGGAAGGGAACGTTGTTTTCCACATTAGAAGCACCATGCATCATCTCCTTCAACTAAAAGGTTAATTCGGAGGTATGGCTCATGAGGATAACCATGAGCATATAAGGAATTTTGTTGATATTTGTGGACCGTTCTCCTTTAAGAACATATCTCAACAATCGGTCTTGTAACGACCCTAAAAATGAATAAGTGAAACGAGAGCCTAACTTATCTGTCCTTGAGTTGATGTGAGGTTTCATGTTGTTTTATGTTGTCCTGAGCTATGGTTGAGGGGTTTAGTGGTTAAATGTCAAGGTATGACTCCTCATGGACCACCCTAGGGGTCTTTGAGGAGGACCCAAAGCTTAACCCCCAAGACCCCAAGGAAAACCAAGACTGGCCAAAAAATAGAGTGACCTACGGAAGGTGTCCACACCTCGTAGGTCCATCCACACCCCATGGATGGCCTCCGAAGGTTAAGGGGCTCCAAACCATGTCTCTGATCCAAACCATGGAGGGGATAGTATGGTCCGTGACCCCATCCATAGTCCGTGGATGGAGGTTTCATGGATGGCACCTGTTTGATTTCAAATTCTCGACCAAATGAGGGGTTGTTTTGTAATTAGCTAATTAGTTTAGTTAAGTGTTTGGACTGTTATTTTAAGTTTATTAAGGTATTTGAAGAGTATTAAAAGTGTTGAAACATATTTTAGACTTTATTATTTTCAAAATCCCAAAGTTAGAAACCTCTCTTCCCCAAAAGATCTCTCTCTAGAAACCTCCATTGGAGGTGAAGAACTCAAGCTCTCAAGGTCAAAATCTTCAATTTTTCAAAGGATTTTCGTGGATTTCATCTCTAAAAGGTATGGTAGTCTTCATCCTTTTCTAATTTTCCATTGAAGGAGCCAATTGAAAGGTAATTTCAAATCTCAAAGGTTTACCCAAAAACCTAGTTTTCAATCTATGCATGGGTTCAATTCAAAACAATTTCTAAAGGCACTATAGCATTGAATTGTGATTGAATTATGAATTTAAAGGTGAATTAAGATGATTTCTTCCTAGAACCCATGTTTTCCCCCAATTTCTTAACTTGTGAATTATGATTGGGAATTGATTGATTATGGGAATATGGTGAAATGCTTATGTTTGCAACGTATTAATTGTTGGATCATGTCAATTTCACTATTCTATTGTAGTATCTTAGATTTGTGGGCGGATGTTGGTTCATGGCCTTGAAAAGTCCAAGTTATGATCAATTACATATTGAATTAGAATTATGCTTGAGCTATTGATCCACTTAAAAGGTGGAGGTGTTTACTTATTATGTACATTGTGATCATGGCGTTGAAAGGAAAAGTATGAATGATTAATGTATGAATATGCTTAGAATTATAGGTGTGTGATTACTATGAATGTGTTATGATCATGTTTAGAAGGCAATTTTATGAATGATGATGATCATGTGAAAGGCTATTCTCACATATACACACACTCATGAATGAATGAAGTTCTATGATATTGTTAATGAATGTTGAGTCTATTGAAAGGCTATTCTCAATTGTACTCTAATGAATGAAAAGACATGTTGTGAAAGGACTTTCTCACAATATGGGATTCCTAGGTGAAAGGCTATTCTTATCATTGAATATATGAGCTTTCCAATGAATGAATGTTGGGTTGGGATGGATGCCCTTGATGAGTCCACAATTGGACTCTTTTAGGGCTTTATTTTAATTGAAATAGTGTCCTCAAATGTTTATTTTGTCTCAATATCTGATGAAAACTATTAAGTTTCAGGTATTTGATATTTTAGCGGAAGCATGGACACTTAGGTGCAAAAAGGAACAAAAAGGCTGGAAAGAACATAAAAACTGAAGTCGTAGCTTTGCCAGCCACTCTTGGCGAATCGCCGAAGGGAAGCACTCCGCCCTTTGTTCTAGTACGCGAAGCCCTGAAGGAAGTGAATCAAAAAGGCGATGAAAGGAGCAGTCGGCGCTTCACCGAACAGTTTCGCGAGGCAGTTTTATAACACCCAACGGTCCAGAGCACAAACATGCTGAAGGCAAAGCACAAAAGGCGATGAACCAGAAGAAGGGCGATTCACCGAGTCATTTGGTGATCGCGACTAACCTCGCCGATCAGTCCACCGCAGCACTAAATCTGAAAACTATAAATAATAGCCTTAGTTATTATTTTTAAGAGTCTGAACATTAATATAGTTCTTACCTTACAATATTATCTTTCTGGTAGTTTCTCTCAAGTTTGAAGAGGGTTTTTGAAGAGTTGAAGAAGGAAAGGTTTCATCTTCCCCAAGATGGAAATAGGTCTTATCCATTCTTTTTCCTTTTCTCATATTAAGGTTTAATTTCTTATACCGATTTGATTTCATTATCATTTTAGGTGTAATTTCTTATTGCTTAATGTGTGGCTAAAAACCCCCATTCTTGGGGTGTGATTTAGCAAATATGAGTTGATATTATTATTGGGTCTTACTTACTGATAGGTAACATGTATTTTAATGGTGATTTCACCTAGTGGTTGTGGTTTAATTTAATGGGTTTGTAGTTGCAAATACAAAACCACCCATGTGTTTTCGACTTGATCGAGAGAGAGGTCGCGAAACCAAGACCGCTAGACTGATGGCCTAAGGAGTGGGTCAACATGAGGTTCAGCCCGAGAGGGTGAGCCCTAGTTTCATATCCTAACACTCAGCTTGAGAGAGTTAGTGGGGTAAGTCATAGGCTGGCCTTCATGCGGCAAATGGGTGTCCGAGATGAACCTATTTGAAATGGGGTAAGTTGCTCGAGAGAGAACTTATTTCCATCTAAAGCTTAGCCTAGTCACTATTATCTTGTAAATTTCCTATCAAAAGCTTGTACCCAGCGATTTATATCAATTTGTATTGTGGTCACACCCCAAAAACATCACCCCATACTTGATTTTCATTATATTTACCGTTTTTACTACTTGTGACAAAACCCCCTATCGATATTTGACACTTTCGTGTCACCCCATTGATTTCAAATGTTTTTTATGCACAAATTTATCTAGCTATGACTAATTAGAATGAAACTCTAATTAACTACATATTCTCGAAACCGCTCCCTTGGGACACGACCCCAACCCTCGGTTGGGTTACTATATTATCGACGATCGTAGACACTTGAACCGTAGTTAGTGTCTTTGGTCACGATAAGCATCAAAATGGTGCTGCTATCGAGGAGTGGGGTCACGTGGAGATGTAGTTAAGTATAATTTTTATTCTTTTTAGTGTAGTTTACTAATTTTACTTTTAGTTTTGTTTTCCTTTTTATTGGTTGTTTGTGTATGCAGGTCCTCTAGGCATGTCTGAGGGAGTGGGTGGCAAGTTAGTTGAGGCAGATCAAGAAGTCGAGGTTGACTTAAAGGTAACTACGCTAGATCTCAACTAAATGACTTGGCCACCAAAATATCTGAGGTGGAAAACTAGTGCAAATGCCAAGGGAGGTATATACCTCCTCATGAGCGGAAGGAATCTAGAGAAGATAAGAAAAATTGTGTTGAGGAAACATATCAAATCATTGTCCAAAAGATCACTGATCAAGATCGAGTGCTGGACAAAATGAGGGAGAATGTTGAAGCGTTAAATCAAGTGATTGGATCTCATTCTAGATCAATCCAGTACATTAGATCACTCATGATGCCTTCAATGCCTCAACTCCATCCAAACGAGATATTGGGGTTACCTAGTGACACTAGGTCTAACTCCGATAACAAGGAGTGAGGCTAGATCTACGTCGTGCCATGACGTTAAACAACGCGCTTCTTGGGAACCAACCCAAGGTCGTAACTGTAGGATTTACTTATTTAAATACCGGTGTGTTGATGTTGCAGGATATAATGAGGAAAGTGAGGAAATTCCAAGTTTGGCGAGTAGAAAATCCATTTAGCATTTCACCAAACAGGTCGGTGAACCCAGCTATATCCGCCGTTTGGTTCAATGCAAGTGCATTTTAGAGCCTATAAAAAAAGGCGTACTTGACAAGCAGCTCGGCGGATCGCCAACCTGTTTGGCGACATCGATGCAGACCGTCGATTGTCGCCCCCCACAAAATTTAAGATTTTGAAGAAAGGGTGAGATAAATGACCGTTCGGCACTCCGTTGAGAGGGTCGGCGAGTTGACTAACATCACCGAATGGACAAGAACTGAACGGTTATATAGATGCCAAAGGTAAAAAATTTGAATCACACAAAAGGTACTTTTTCTTAGATTTTTATCGTAAACTAGTATTTTAATTGGAAATTAGTGCTTGGGGTTGGATTTCATTACCGCATAGCATTTCAAAAGTATTTTATTCGGCATCTAAGTTTGGTTTCTTGAACCCCGCATGTATTTTTGAGAATTTGAACTCTTATGCAAATGATTCTATCTTGTTGATGTGTGTTGGGCCTCTCTGATAGGATTAAGTTCCTTGAATGCCTGTTTTAATTCAAAAATCTTGACTATAGTGCTTATATTGTTAAAATCCCATATTTTTGTGCCTTAAAATCGGTTAAATCTTGTGGGGTTGTGCTTGCATATTGTTGAGTCTAGTAGGGAGTAGTTTGAGTATCCTGAAGATATGGTAAACACCAATATTGTCATGCCACCACAGAAAAGAGTACAGGGTATCACCATAAAAGAAGGGGGATCGAAACCCTCAAAGAAAGGCAGACAAGAACCTCCACCTGGAGATAAATGCAAGGATATGAGGGCTTTTCTGAGACAGAAGAGGCCATGGTAGAGGCTGTTGGGTCCTAGTTGATCTGGTACTGCTGGTCCTTCTGAGGTGCACCAGGCACTAATGCCCAGACAAATAGAGAGTCTGCATAGACAAGATCCTTTCTTTACCTCCCTCGCTGTCTTTATTTTGTTTACATTCAGGATATTTGATTATTTGCATTTGAGGACAAATTATTTTTTTATTTCTGGTGGAGTGAGGCCCACTTTTGTGCGCTATTCGTAAATCGTGCTTATATTTTGTTGGCACTGCTTTCGTGGAAGGTTTGAGCTTGTCGCTCCTTTTGATTTAAATTACAATTGATTTTGTCTATTGGTTTTGATCAATACCGATGACTTAAATAGTGCTCTCAATTGAACAAAAATGAATGTGTGTCTACAATGAGACCAAATGAAGTTACATAAGCAATATGTGAACTCTTTGCATCTCGTTGTGATTAGCCATGTATGAAATTGATTTCTCTTGTGATGATCATTGCACACTAGCGAATGTGTGTAGTCTTGTTTGGCTTTTGTATCGATGAATTGTGTGAAGAGCTTACTTTGAACCATGCATGAATAAACCTAGAATTTTCTCCATTAGTCTGATTGATTTAGTCAGGTGTGCTCTTGGAATGATCTTAGGCAACTTTAAAGAGTGTGAATCAATCTGACATATACCTCTTTTGTGACCCACCCGTGAGCGTGTGAAACTCTTTTGAACACCCCTTGAGTCTTACCCTTTTTTGATAGAAAACTTCATAAAACCTAGACCTTTATTCAACCACCACCTGTAATCCTGATGACTTGTGATGTAGTGAATAGCCAACTTAAGCCAAAAGATTAAGTTGGGGTGTGGTGAAAAGGAAAAGGAGAGGTCAAGAAGTGCGAGAAATGTCTCTTCTAACTCATGGTGTTGCGGAAAAATGGAAGCCCTCCATATAAAAAAAAGAATAAGAGAAAAAGAAAAAGAAAAGAAAAGAATGAAAAAAAAGATTGTGGAATAAAATTCCAAAAGAAATGGAGTTTCCAAGCAATCCATGGAGTGAATAATAGGATGACTTAGAAGCACTAGGAAAAAAATTGATAGAAGAAGGTGAAGAAAAGGAAGTGTTGAAAGCTCCATAATTCATGAGGATCTTTAGTGGCTAAGCCTAAAATGACCATACCTTTGCACTCTACCCCATTATAAGCCTTGAAAATACCTTTTTGATCTTGAGTAAGCCGAATCAAAGATCCATTGGAAAATAAGGGTAACCCTATAAGTAAAAATATGCATTGTGTTTCTCTTTCTGAGTGTGAGTGTTGCATCTGATTCCTGATCTTAAATTGATTAACTTATGTGTGTAAATATAGAATTATTCTTTGTGTGAGGGCATTCTGATACTGTGGTTGAGCTTGAACTTGCATTAGTTGCAAGTACTGTGAGCATGAGAATCTTTGGTAATGGTGTGTCACAACTTGAATCTTTGAGTACACAATTGATCTTTGCATGAGTAGTTTGAGTCTTGTTGTGTATATTCATGATTGAGTCTTGTGTAGTACTATTTTAGATATCGTATTTGAACTGTTGAACTTGAGTTTTACTTGAGGACAAGCAAAAGTTTAAATTGGGGTGTTGATGAATGTAGGTGTTCTTAATGAAGTTAATGAATGGGTGACTTAAATACTTATATGTGTAATGTAAGAATGCATGCTATACTTGGATTGTATTTATGAGTTATTTCCTTGTTATAACTTGGTGAGTATGAATGTGTCTTGTCTATGGTGACTTCAAAGAAGCACTTAGAGTAAGTAGTAGTATGGGATATTGCTCACACATTACACAAATGTCACTTAGAGTTATCCTAGGTGATGGTCCTTATGTGATGATCATGTCTTATGTAATGTTTATGTTTCTTATGTGTGACTATTGTGTAAGGAAGGAAAGAGTATATGGTGAGTTCACCTTTGGTGACCTTAGGGTGATGCTTTGGTGTGGATGGTGGTATGGGACGCTATCCATACATTGCACCAAGTGTTGCTAAAGGGTTACTTTAGGTACAGGCTTAAAGGCAAAGGAAATGGATTATATGTGGAGTATGTTCTAATTTGAATAATGACTTGTATGTTTGTTATGATTGAATATAACTCGTATACTTATATTTCAAAAAGTTTTATCAAAATGGCATAAAAGCATGACTTTCAAACAAATGTCCTTTTTAAGCATGTTTTTGCATGGCTATCATACGTAGTACTTAATTGTGCTAACCCATTCTTCTTCTATGTTTTACTATAAGTGTAGGTTGCGGTAATTGAGTGATTCTCTCTCTAATTGGATCTTGGATTAGACTTCTTCCAAGATATCTTTTGGTATGTCCTCATAGATCGAGGACTAGGACTCTTAATGTTTTCATTTTCATGTAATAGACTATTTTATCTTTCGATTGTAAAGGGGCGTGTCCCTACTTTTGTTCAATGTTTGGTCTAAGATGGTCATGTGAGACATAGACTTCTGCTTGTTTTAAAAAATAAGATTTTGATTGTTGGTTTTATAAAGAGAAGTTTTGGTTGATAGACTTTATGAGGATGAATCCTCCTATTTTTCTTGGCTCTAAAGTGGGAGAGGATCTCCAAGAATTCGTGGATGAAGTATATAAGATAGTCAATGCTATGGGAGTAACTTCTAGGGATAAAGCGGAGTTGGCTTCCTACCAATTGAAAGATATTGCCCAAGGGTGGTTCACTCAATGGAGAAGCAATAGGCCATTAGAAGCGGGTCCTATAAAATGGGAGGAGTTTAAGGAAGCTTTCCTTAGTAAGTAATTTCCCCGTGAGAAGAAGGAGGTTATGGTGGAGGAGTTTATAAACCTTAGGCAAGGTAGTATGAGTGTGGAGGAGTATTCCTTGAAGTTTACCCTATTGTCTAAGTATGCTCCATCATTGGTGTTTAACCCTAGAGATAAGATGATTAGGTTTGTGACTGGTGTATCCGATATAGTTAAGGAAGAGTGTCATACGGTGATGCTCCATTATGATATGAATATCTCTAGACTTGTTGTGTATGCTCAATCTATTAAGGATTCCAAACTTAAGAGGATTAGTAGAGATTTGAGGAGGTCTAGGACCGATGAGCAAAGTCAACCAAGATCCAAAAAGAGGTTCTACAATCAAGATTCCCCTATGGTCAACAATGATAGGGTGTCTAACCCTAATTACCAAGAAGGGAAAGGAAGTGGTTCTTCTTCTTTTGAAAGTCCTAGGTGTGCCAAGTGTGGGAAGCAACATTTGGGTAAGTACCTTGTCGGCATGGATGGGTGCTTTGGGTGTGGAAAGAAGGGTCATAAGATGAGGGATTGGCCAACACTCATGGGTAAAGGGATAGAGACCAACCAAGCTTCTCTTGATGGCCCGGATGCTAATGCTCCAAGGAAGAATCGTTTCTATATGCTTCAAGCTAACAAGAACAAAGGAGCTAATCCGGATGAAGGTATCGGTAAGTGATAGTTCCTTATAGTGTGAATGTCTTATTGAGGTTCTTATGAAGTTTTCATGTTGACCTTAGTATGAGTTTTCCCTTAAGTGGGGGAAAGTACGTTGAATAGTAAGGTTGTTGAGAGTGTTGATATCCTTATCTCTTTTCTTCTATTCCTATCAAGCTTGAGACCAAGATTTCCTCGTAGAATGTTTCATGTTTTGGAGTCATGTGTGATATTGTGTTTCCATGTTCTCCTTATGTTATGCATATTCTAGTTGAATTCTTGTTTAAATGAGGAAATGAGATTTCATGATTTATGTTCCTCATGTTGATTTGCATTTAGTATGAGTTGTATATATGATTCATCAGGTGTAATGTTGAACATGCCTAAATGTGCTTTATGAAGAAATTGCATATTTTGCCTAATGTTGGTATGATGAGCATGATTTGAGTGGAAGAAGGTAATGCCTCCAATGAAATGGGAAATGTTAAAGTTTTCATGCATACTGAGTTTGTAGAAGTAGTTCCTACTTTCTTGAGTTGCATGAATTTTGTTTGAGCTTGTTTAATGTGGAGTTGATGTTTCGTCCTAGTTATGTGTACTGTCTATGATGTTTCATGCATGATTGACTGCTAGTCTTGAGTCGTTAACCCCTTAATGTGTTTTAACTGTCATTCGAGAATGAATGTTTCTAAGTGGAGGATAATGTAATGACCCTAAAAGTAAATAAGTAAACCTAGAGCCTAACTTGTGTGTCCTTGAGTTGATGTGAGGTTTGAGTGAGGTTTCATGTTGTTTTATGTTGTCCCGAGCTATGGTTGAGGGGTTTAGGTATTAAACGTCAAGGTACGGCTCCCCATTGACCACCCTATGGGTCATTGAGGAGGACCCTAAACTTAACCCCTAAGACCCCAAGGAAAACCAAGACTGCCCAAAAAATGGAGTGACCTATGAAAGGGGTCCACGCTTTGTAGGTCCATCCACGCCCCGTGGATGGCCTCCGTAGGTCAAGGGGCCCAAAAATATGTCTCTGATCCAAACCATGGAGGGGAAAGTACGGTCCGTGTCCCCATCCACGGGGGTTTTGTGGATGGCACCTCTATGCCAACAAATTCTCTGCCATGTGAGGGGTTGTTTCGTTATTAGCTAATTAGTTTAGTTAATTGTTTGGACGGTTATTTTAAGTTTATTAAGGTATTTTAAGAGTATTAAAAGTGTTAAAACATATATAAGACTTTATTATTTTCAAAACCCCAAAGTTAGAAACCTCTCTACCCCAAAAGATCTCTCTCTAGAAACGTCCTTTGGAGGTGAAGAACTGAAGCTCTCAAGGTCAAAATCTTCAAGTTTTCAAAGGATTTTCGTGGATTTCATCTCTAAAAGGTATGGTAGTCTTCATCCTTCTCTAATTTTCCATTCAGGGAGCCAATTCAAAGGTGATTTCAAATCTCAAAGTTTTACCCAAAAACCTAGTTTTCAATCTATGCATGTGTTCAATTCAAAACGATTTCTAAAGGAATTATAGCATAGAATTGTGATTGAATTATGGGTTTAAAGGTTAATGAAGTTGATTTCTTCCCAGAACCCATGTTTTCCCCCATTTTCTTAACTTGTGAATTATGATTGGGAGTTGATTGATTATTGGAGTATGGTTAATTGTTTATGTTTACAATGTATTAGTTGTTGGATCATATCAATTTCACTATTCTATTGAAGTATCTTAGATTTGTGGGCTGATGTTGGTTCATGGCCTTGAAAAGAGCAAGTTATGATCAATTACATGTTGAATTAGAATTATGCTTGAGCTATTGATCCACTTGAAAGGTGGAGGTGTTTACTTATTATGTACATTGTGATCATGGCCTTGAAAGGAAAAGTATGAATGATTAATGTATGAATATGTTTAGATTTTTAGGTGTGTGATTACTATGAATGTATTATGATCATGTTTAGAAGGCAATTGTATGAATGATGATGATTATGTGAAAGGCTATTCTCACCTATACAAACACACTAATGAATGAATGAAGGTCTATGATAATGTTAATTAATGTTGAGTCAATTCAAAGGCTATTGTCAATTGTACTCTAATGAATGAAAACAGATGTTGTGAAAAGAGTTTCTCAAATTATGGGATTCCTAGGTGAAAGGCCATTCTCATCTTTGAATCTATGAGCTTTCCAATGAATGAATGTTGGGTTGAGATGGATGCCCTCACATGAGTTGAGGCTGGGTATCTAGTAATAATCCATATATCCCATTTTAATGAATGTTGGGTAAAGATGGATGCCCTCACGTGAGTTTATGTGGGGTATCTAGTAGCAACATCTCATCCCATATTGAACGAATGAAATGAATGCCAAATACTGCGTGGAGAATAATGCCAAACACCGAGTGGATATGGATTGAGATGGGTGCTCGTACAATAGTTGAAGCGGGCCACTTAATAGCAATCTCTTGAGATGTATGCCCTCATGTTAGTTAAGGTGTGGGTATGTAGAAGCAATCTCCATATCCCATAAACTATGTGTCCACATAGGTCTAGCTAGTGGATCCACTTAAGCTATAAAAACAATGGTCCTACCTTAGAGAAGTAGGAATCCCTTTATCCGGTGAGGGTTACACCGAGATTCCATGTTAAGCTCTCATGGTCTATGTTGGTTAAGGCTTACCCCCATAACTTATGAACTATGGCTTCTCAAGGATGCACTACTTAGTGTTGGTGGTGGAATGGGATGCCAACTAAGCATTGCATAACTAGGCTTTGAGAGGGGTCATGGTGTGTTCCTTATAATGTAAATGAAATGCATGGACTCTTATGATGATGTTAATGAAGGTGTAGACCTTATGTCTAAATGAATGAAGGTGTTCTTAATGAAGTTAATGAATGGGTGACTTAAATGCTTATATGTGTAATGTAAGAATACATTCTATACTTGGATTGTATTTATGAGTTACTTCCTTGCTATAACTTGTTGAGTATGAATGTGCCTTGTCTATGGTGATTTCAAAGGAGCACTTAGAGTTAATAGTAGTATGGGATGCTACTCACACATTACACAAGTGTGACTTAGAGTTATCCTAGTTGATGGTCCTTATCTGATGATCATGTCTTATGTAATGTTTATGTTTCTGATGAGTGACTATTGTGTAAGGAAGGAAATATTATATGGTGAGTTCACCTTTGGTTACCTTAGGGTGATGCTTTGGTGTGGATGGTGGTATGAGATGTTATCCATACATTGCACAAAGTGTTTCTTAAGAGTTACTTTAGGTGAAAGGTTAAGGGTAAAGGAAATGGATTATATGTGGAATATGTTCTAATGTGAATAATGACTTGTATGTTGTTTATGATTAAATATTATAACTGTTATACTTGTATTTCATAAGGTTTTATCAAAATGGCATAAAAGCACGACTTTCAAACAAATGTCCTTTTTAAGAATGGTATTGCATGGCTATCATACTTAGTACTTAATTGTGCTTACCCATTCTTCTTCTATGTCTTACTACAAGTGTAGGTTGCGGTAATTGAATGACTCTCCCTGTAGTTGGAGCTTGGATTAGACTTCTTCTAAGACATCTTTTGGTATGTCCTCATAGATCGAGGATAAGGACTTTTAAAGTTTTAATTTTCATGTAATAGACTATTTTAGCTTTCGATTGTAGAGGGTCGTGTCCCTACTCTTGTTCAATGTTTGGTCTAAGATGGCCATATGAGACATAGACTTCCGCTTGTTTTAAATGATATGATTTCAATTGTTGGTTTTATAAAGAAATTTTTTTAGATTCGGCACTATTTTCAAGTATCTTTTGTTGTGAATACTATGAGGCTTGTATAAGACCCCTTCGGGGTCGAGTACGCTGTGTCGCATCTGGGGCCTAGTCTCAGGTTGTGACAGGTCTGACTGAGGTTTTTTCCATTTTCTCTAATGGGAGAAGCATGCAAGTGGTAGGCTGAGTTTCCAAGAGACTCTATCACTTAGTGGAAAGAGCTTATTACGGCATTCCAAATACAATTTTTCCTTCATTCAAAGATGAAGACACTTAGGGACAGTATCCAAAGCTTCAAATGCTTGGAGGGTGAGCCAATTCATGAGACTTGGCAAAGGATTTAAAAGATGGTGTTGCATTACCCAACTCATGCATTGCCCGACAATGTATTGCTACAATACTTCTACAGATGCCTTGATTTGGTGAACAAGGGAGTGGCTAGTCAACTTTCTCCGGGAGGATTAATGCAACAGCCTTACGCAATAGCAGCCCAACTACATGATGGCATGACCAAACTTAACCAGGCATGGTACACTCGTGAGGACCAAGTCTCTCCTCTCACTTATAAACTGACAAAGGAGGATATCGAAAAGGATCAAGAGAGTGATCAAAACATGGCAAAGATGATGACCCAATTGGACATCTTGACCAAGAATGTCATGGTTGTTGGTACAGGGAGCGTTAATGTTGTCGGTGTTGGTGGTGTAAATTCCGAAGAGGCCAAATTTGAAGCTTCTTAGAATGAGGAAGTGAACTTCCTAGCCAACCAAGGAGGAGGCTATCGTGCTAAATACCCAAGGCGGGGTGGAAACCAAGGTTGGAATAGAGATGAGGGTTGGAGTGACCGTGATAGAGAGTGGCGTGATCGTAACGCCACTTAGAAGGAAATAGAAGGGGAGCAGGATAAGTATTTTCCTCTCCACGAGCGTCAAAAACCCAAATGGGTCAGATCTCATCATATCTTAACCCATGACAAAAACGGGGGTTGCCTAGTGATACTATGGCAAACCCCAAAAATGAAGTTTGAATGGGTACTTGTGTCGTGCCACGGCGTTAACTAAGGAGCTTTTTGGGAGGCAACTCAAGTTTTTATTGCTTCATGTTTGTTTTTGGAATAATGGGTGTTGATTGTGCAGGTTGAAAACTGAAATGTGTCTGAGAAATATAGGTTGGCGAGACAAGATTCCAGTCAGCAACTCGCCTAAGAGGTTGGCTAGCTCAACTTGGACCGTAGTTGGACCCACAAAAAACACAGGTGGGAGTCTGTAAAACTTGGTGGGCCTATGGATGATTCGGCGACTCGTCGAATAGGTAGGTGAGCCTGATTTTATCCACCGTTTGGACCCCCAAATTAACTGGAGGTTTTGTAAAACTCGGCCTGGTAAGTCACAACTCGGCAGATCACTGAGTGGTTCGGCGTGGTCGACTAATACCGTCAAAAGGGCCGCGAACTGAAAGGTTTGAATAGGTCAAACGGTTTAAACTTTCAAAATCATTCATATTCCCTCATTTTAGCCTCGTACACTTTCACCCACACTCTAGATTTTTCAATATTTTCCATTTTATCACTTTTTTCTCTTGATCTTGTGCATGGATTTGGATTACATTCTAGGATTTCAAATTCTTCATTCGGCTAAAAGGTTGGTTTTCCAAACCCCAAAATCTTTATTAGTAGTTGAACTCGAATGCATTTGGTAGAATCTTGTGTTGTGTGCTGGGCATGTGCTAAAATCATAGTTGATTTGTATTTTTCCCATGGTAAATTCGTAATTGTGCTTAAATTGCTTAAAATGTTGATAACAAATTGTTGAGTTTCGGTATATTTTTGATGGGTATAATTGGGTGAAGTCTGATTAACCCCCAATTTCGCTAAATGAAGTACTTTACCTAATGATAGAGCGTTTGATGTCATTCTAAAGGGCAAAAGTCATCAAATGGCCAATTTTTGCCAAACCAGGGGAAGTCTGAATATCCCGTTGGCATGGGTCGAATGGGTCTGATTCTAATTGCATAAGTGTGTAGTTTGATTTTGATTTCAAGGACTGGGGTCTTGAATTTGGGAGATGGGGTTGAAATTTGGCACGTTGGGCAGTTTGGCGAGCTGAGTAGAGCTCTCCGAACCATTCGGTGGTTCGCCAACGTCCCTCTTGATCGTCTTTAATTTCGTGATTAGGCTGAGTTACAGTCTGTATGTTTTGGTGGGAAGCCTGAGCTCGTCGAGTTCACTCGGCGACTCGCTATAAGGTCCCTTGATCGCCCTTTCTGCGCCCCTTAATTTGTGTATGATCATTGGCCAAGAAATGGCCATAAGGGCCAGGCAACGTTAGACGTCTCTCTCACTCCCGGTGTTGATCACCAAATTGTGCAGACGAGCATGGGTACCACGCGATGAGAAAAAGGACGTGGAAGTGATCCCCACATCCTCTACTGACATTCAGCACATCGAGGTCGAGTATTTTGAGGATGAAGCCAAGAAGAAGAAGGAAGCCCCAGTTGATGCATCCCTGGTTGTTGACATTGAGAGCTTACTTGCAGAGGCAGTATTGCCTACTCTAGCCACTAGGCCTTCAGGTATCTCTAGTACTGCCCCTTCTATGATACCGAGTTCTTCTACCATTCCTAGCCTCCTAGGTCTGTTGCTAGTTCTGTTGAATCTCGACCTCCACTTACCTAGGTTGTGTACAGATTGGGCATCTAGCCCATTCTGCTGATATATGTGCCTCCATACTAGAGGCTACAGTCCCTGGGGATGAATGAGAGAGTTCTCACTGTTGTTGTGAAACCTTTCAGAGAGTTGATTGATCCCCTTGCGGTAAGGATAGGGTGTGTGAGAGAGGTTAGTGAGCTATTCATGAGGTAACTACCTTAAAAGCCACGATTGCAGAGTTGAGAAAGGATGTGGACTAATTTAACGTTTCAAGGGAACTTCATCCAATTCTAAGTGTCAACGATCATTAGTTAGTATAAAATCTAACTAAGTGAGTTGAGGCAAACCCACAGATAGTAGCTTTCCTTTAATTCAAATATTAAAATGTGACCGTGACCTTTGCAGCCAAGCAAACATCATACTTAACAATTTTATAAGTCAACTTCAAGATGTCGTTACCAACCCACTTCAACAATCAACAAGGAACAATCTAATAACGAGATAACACTTGGGGAATTTCCTAACCAATCATCGAAAATTACTTAATGGGATACATCATTACCAACAATGTTAATTCTTTGTGGGTAGAATGGACTATAAGTAAAGCAATTTTCTCTCGAAAAATTACTTTATTTGCGCTCAATTCTCTCGAACTTCATGTAATACTCTGGAAAATGGTAGGTTAAACTAGAGCATAAACATAAGGTTAAAAATACTAAAATGACTCCCCGTGTATTAGAAGATCAGATAGGTTTGAAATAGGGGTTGTAAGAGTCAAGGCCAAGAGGCAAATGCCAGGGCAAAGGGGCCAAATCAAGGCGAAAGGCCAAGGCTACCCCTAGTTTGAGCACACCACCTCACCTTCACGAGGGTGACCATGGATCGTGGTCCTCACCACGGGTCATAAAGGGGCTCGTGCTATTGCCTTGGCCTTGGAAAATTGCTACCCAAAACTATGGCCAATGCCTCAACTTCACAAAAGACACCACAACTCGTGGTCTTGACCACGATTCGTGGAGCCCTTCATGAAGAAGACTTAGGCGTGGTGGCTTAAGGGCATGGAGTAGCCTAGCTGCTACCCCACCTTGATGAACAGGACCATGGGTTATGGCCTACACCACGACTCGTGAAGATACCTTAGGCAAAGTATCCTAAGCTTCACGGCCAGGACCACGGGTCGTGGTCCATACCACGGGTCGTGAAGGTGGCCTATTTTCCCTAAAGAGGTGACTTAAATGAAGGTTACTTGGGTCATTTCCTTTTTAGTCCAATTAACGTGGGGTTATTTTGGGTATTTTTAGGGGTTCTATATAAGTTGTTTTTAAGTCAAAATTCACAAGACTAAGTCATTATTCACAAACACCCAAATCAAATCAAAAACTTTTTCAAGGTTTTTCCTCAAATTTCATAGGGATTTCCAATCAAGTTATGGATGCTTTTCATCTATGGGTAGTCTCCACCGATATATTCCCCTCAAAAGTTGGTTTTTAAGATTCTAATTTCCCCAAACCTAGGGTTTTCAATATATGACATCGGTCTCCTTCCAAAACGTTTTCAATTGTTTGTTTATGGTTGATTTTGGTTGGTTATGATGAATTATGGTTGGATTGATGGATTATTGTTGTTTTATGATGACAATTCCCCATAGAACCTTGTTTCACCCATATTGATAAATCATGAATTGATAATGTGGGTTGGTTGATATTACAATTATGTCAATTAATTATGTTTATGATGAATTTGTTATTGAATCAGGAAATTTCTTTTATATTATGTGGTAATTGTATATGTTTGGGTTGATTGTGATTCATGGCCCTTGTAGGGCAAAGGTACGAGGGTTTGTACCTCATTATGAGAATTGTGTATGAGATTGTGATTCACTTAGAAAGTGAAGATCCTATGATGATTGTGTAATTGTGGTATTGTTGCAAGATCATTCTCCCCCACCCTTACACATGACTATGTATGATAAGTTACGACTATGATGGTATTGTTAGGTTGAATGAAAGGCTATTCTCATTAACACAATATGAATAAGATCTGAAAGGTTTACTCACATATTGATGATTCTAAGGTTGAAAGGACATCCTAACCTAATGAATATATGAGCCATTATGACACCATGTTGACATGAGTGCCTAGTGCATTCTTTCATGAACATGAACTTAAGTAAAGACTTAATATGACTTTTAAAGGGAATTATGCTTAGCATCGAGTGGAAATGAAAATGAGATGGAAGTTTTTACGTTAGAAAGTCTAGCTTCCCAATGTAAGTTATCTCATGAAATGGAAACCTTTTACGTTAGAAAGTCTGGGTTTCTATTAGCAATCTCCTTATCCCATAAATATGTGCCCACACAGGTCTTTAGCTAGTGGATCCACCTAAAAGCTATTATGTTAGTCCTATATTAGGTAAGTAGGACACCTCTTTTCAGTGTGGGGGTAAGACACCGGATTCCATGTAGCTCACATGGTCTATGTCGGTTATGGCTAAATTTCCCTATATGATAAGAATATGAATTATGTTAAGAATATGGACTTTAGCTATGATTTTTCAATATGGTATGTCCATATGGATCCGAGGAAAACTGTTCATTTATTTCATGTAATAGACATTTTTAGACTTTCTATTGTAAAGGCTCGTGGCCCTACTTTTGATTCAAGATGTTTTTAGAGTACCATGTGAGACAAGTAGACTTCCGTTATTTTAAAAGATATTTTTGATTGTATGGATTTAAAGAAATGTATTAAATCCTACACTATTTTTATTATCTTATTTGATGACATACTATGAGGCTTGTATGAGACTTTTCGGAGTCTTGTACACCGTGTCGCATCTAGGGGCTAGACTTGGGTTGTGACAATCATGGTGTCAGAGCACAAGGTTTTTGGAATGGTTTTTAGGATTGATGTCTCACAAGCCACGTCGAGTAGACACTTGTTCATAGTGTGCAGCGCGCCACACTTATGAATGAGAGGCTATAAGCCGTTAGGAAACTACACTTCCTTCATTACTCTTTGAGTTGTGCCATAGAATTTAGCTCTAAAAGAGTCATTTTCCTAACCCTTATCTTGTGTTTATAGGATATGAATACAAGGAGGTCAACAACAAGAAGGATGGAAGAGGAGATTGTGAGTGAAGGAGTTCCTCCTCAAGGTCCTCAAGGTGACCAAGTTACTCAAGAAAATCAAGTTCCGGTTAATGTTCCAGCCATGACCAATGAGGAAGTTCGGTCGGGTCTTTTCATGATGGCTCAAGTCATAACTACTCAATCCCAAGCTTAATGGCTCAATCCACTAAGGGTTTTGAGAATCATGTGAACCCTAATGTGAGTACTATGGCTTCTAGGTTGAGGGACATTGTGCGAACGAACCCTCCGGTGTTTCTTTATTCAAAGGTGGGATAGGATACCAAGAGTGTGTGGATGAGGTTTATAAGGTATTTAATGCTATAGGGGTGACTTCTATAAAACAAAAAGGAACTAGCCACTTACCAATGGAAGGATGTTGCCCAAGTTTGGTTTACTCAATGGAAGAGTAATAGGCCGGTAGGAGCGGGTCCCATAGATGGGGAGGTGTTTAAGAAAGCATTCCTTGATAGGTTCTTTCCCTATGAGAAAAGGGAATCTAAGGTGTAGAAGTTTATCAATCTTAGGCAAGGTAGCATGAATGTCCAAGATTATTCCTTGAAATTTACCCTATTGTCTAAGTATGCTCCATCTTTTGTGTCCAACCCTAGGGATGAGATGAGTAGATATGTGACGGGTGTGTCTGACCTAGTTGAGGATGAATCCCATATGGCAATGCTCCATGATGGCATGAACATTTCTAGGCTTATGGTGTATGCTCAATCTATTGAGGAGTCCAAACTTAAGAGGAAGAATATGGAGATGAAGAGAGTTAGATCCGAAGAGAAAGGTCAACCAAGGTTCAAAAAGAGAGCTCCAAACAAAGATTCTTCAAGAACTCCTAAGGGTAACAAAGAGAAAGGTGGTGGACCTCCATTTTCTAAACCTATTTGCACCACTTGTGGAAAGAGGCATTATGTGAAGTGCCTAGCCGGTACTAATGGGTGCTATGGTTGTGGGAAGAATGATCACCAAGTGAAAGATTGTCCTACTCTTGCATCCAAAGGAAGAGAGGCCAAACAAGCTTATCCTAGTGTTTCGGACCCTTATGCTACAAAGAATAGTCGTTTCTATGAACTTCAGTCTAGAGAGGACAAAGGATCCCTTCTGAATGAAGGCACCAGTATGTTGATAGTTTATTAAAGTTGTAAATGTTTTATTGAGGTTCCTATGGTATTTTCATGTTAGCCTTAGTTTGGGTTTAATCCCAAGGGAGAGATGGTATGGTTGGATAGTAATGTTGTTAAGAGTTCCGATATCGTTATCACTTTCTTATATTCCTCTTCAAGCTTGAGACCAAGAGTTCCTTGTAGGTTGTTTCATTTTTTGGAGGCATGTTTGATTATGTGTTTCAATGATCTCCTTATGTTATGCATGCTCTTGATGAATTTATGTTTTAATGAGAAAATGAGTTTTCATGATTTAAATTCCTCATGCTGATGTGAAATTAGTATTAGTTGTTTATATGCTTCATGAGTTGAATTATTGACCATGTCTAAATGTGCTTTTGAGAGAAATTGCATATTTTTGCTGCATGATGTTATAATTAATATGCTTTGAGTTGGAGAAGGTAATTCCTCCATTGAATTGAGAAATGTTGATGTTTCATCCATAATGGGTTTGTAGATGTAGTTCCTACTTCCTTGTGTTGCATTGAATATGTTGAGATGGAGTTGATGTTTCCTCCTATGATTTATTCATTATTTTGATGTTTCATGTATGATGGGCTGCTAGTCTTGAGTCTTTATTTCCGTAAGGTATTTAAATGTGTCATTCGAGGATGAATGTTCCCAAGGGGGACATAATGTAACACTTCAGAAATTGATAAGTTGAACTAGAGCCTAAACGTAAGGGTTAACGTCAAGGTACGTTTTAGACCCCGTAGTTAAAAGACCTTTTTCAGTTTTATTGAGGGTTGCAAGGAAAAGGGCCAAGGCTAAGGGGCAAGGCCTGAGCAAAAGGCCAAGGTTGCCCCAACCTTTGCCAAGCACTGCCAAGGACCACGACCACCTTCACAACCAGTGGTCATGACCACGGTCCGTGAAGGAGCTTGTAAAGTCCCCTAAGGCATGTGGGAGGCAAGGTCTTGAGGCCTAGCTACTTCCCCAAGACCACGAGGGTCTTCACGACCCGTGGTGGCAACCACGAGCCATGGTACCACTCGTGGTTGGTGAGGAAGTGCACTCCCAAAAGTGCCAAGCTAAGGCTCTCTTTCATGAGCCACTTCACGGCTCGTGGTCATGACCACGGACCATGGGAAGGCTTGTAGGGTTGCCTTAGCATCTTGGGAGGTTGTCAAATTTGGGTAGGCTACTGGTTAAGGGACCACATGCACAACCATGAGCCGTAGTCCCCTAGACAGGCCATATAGATGGTGGTGGTCCCTCACGGGGCTAACTAGTTGAGGGTCTTTTTGTAAATTCTTTTTTTTATGTATTATGTTATGGGGTCGATTTTAATTGATTTATTTCATGTATATAAATGATTTTAAGTCTTAAAACACTTCATTTACCCCTTTATTCTCCAAAACCCAAATCAAATCAAAAGAGTTCTTCCTCTCAAAAATTCTCTCTCTAGAAGTTTCCAAAGAAGAAGAAGAAGAAGAAGTGGGGGATAGGGCTAGAAGATTCAAAGTGTTTCTTCACAAATAAGGGGGAAAGATCCATTAAAGGTATGGTAGTCTTTATCCTTGATTAAGTTTCATTCAAGGAGCACTTTCAAAAATGATTTCAAGTTTTCTAAAATTCCCCAAAAACCTAGGGTTTCAATCTAAGCATGGGGTAACTTCCAAAAGGTTTTCATATAGTTAATGAATTGATGATGATATATAATGAATTTCCTCATGAACATATGTTTTCCCCCAAAATACTAAATTGGATGATTGTGACTTGGGTTGATTGATTATGGAAGTATGTTGATGGATTATGCCTAAATTGGTATAGATTATTGAATTACATCATTATTCATCCCTAAATGGTAGTATTTTAGGTGTGTTGGTGAATTATTATTTATAGCCTTGGAGGGAAATTTCATGAAGGTTAATGTATGAGTTTGATGTTATGTAAATGTTTTATGATTCCAATGAAGCAACATGGTCATGTCTATAATGTAATTGTGC
The DNA here is from genome assembly GCA_036250405.1 of Solanum raphanifolium. NCBI lineage: Eukaryota > Viridiplantae > Streptophyta > Magnoliopsida > Solanales > Solanaceae > Solanum > Solanum raphanifolium. The sequence goes on from JAJOOE010029384.1 coordinate 30,523, forward strand.
TACTATTGAAAGATTATTCGCAATTATGCACTTACGAATATTGATGATAGAATGTGAACGGTTTTCTCAATGTAATGTATATCTTGAATTGGTAGGCTTATGCATCCTCTTCTTGTTTAAATGAAAGTATTGTTGATTGTTGAATCTTAGATCGGTAGGATAATGGAACCCTTCCATGCATTATAATAATGAACCTTGGATCGGTAGGCTAATGGCACCCTTCCATAAATGTAATAATTAACCTTGAATCGGTAGGCTTATGGCACCCTTTCATGAGGATTCAATGAGCTATCCTAAAGAATACCTTCAATCGGTAGGCTTATGGCACCCTTTCATGTGTTAAATGATGTACTTTGATTCGGTAGGCTTATGAAACCCTTTCATGTATAATAATGTCAAGTAATGAACTACTCTATGGGAATGGAGGCGATGCACTGAGTGGATGTGGTAAGATGGAAGCTATCCCAATGTTAGGCCGGGTTTTAATGAACATCTTTCTTATCACATAAATATGTGCCCACACAGGTTATTAGCTAGTGGATCCACTTAGGCTCACACGTTACCGGTTCTACCTTAGGCAAGTACGACCATCTTTTTACGGTGTGGGGATAATAAACTAGATTCTATGTCAAGATCACACGGTCTAAGTCGATTAATATTTATTCCCATCATGTGAGATACGTACTATGTTTACTTGAGAGGTTCTATGAAGTGTGGGTGGTTGTATGGGATGCCATCCATGCATTGCATGAGTAGTCTTTGAGAGGCTATGATGTGATTCTCTAATGTCTTAATTCTAATTAAAGAATGTGCTAAAAAGGAAGCTAATGAGAATGTTGACATAAATGCTTAAATGTTATGATGCATGCTTTACTTGGATGTTATTCTGAGTTACTTTCCTTGTCATGATTTACGAAATGTTTATGTTCCTTATGCATGAGTATTGTTCAAGACTGAGTTTCAAGGATGAAATTCATCTATGGTGGCCTCAAAGTGGTACTTGGTATGAACGGTGGACTGGGACGCCATTCACACATTGCACACGTATAGCTTAGGGTTACTTTAAGTGAAGGTTTCAAGATGTTGAATGACTTATATGTTGATTATGTTGTATCTTATTCCTCTTTTCTTAATGTTCATGATGTTTCACAAAAATTGGCATATAGCACGATTTCTAAATAAAGTGTCCTTTTTAAGCATGGTTTTTGCATGTTTATCATACTTTGTTTCAAGATGTTATTAGATGTCCATGTGAGATAAGTAGACTTCCACTGTTTTAAAAGAAGTTTTCAATTGTATGGATTTAAAGAAAAGTTTCAAATTCCGCCTATTTCTATTATCCTATGTGATGACATGCTATGAGGCTTGTATGAAACTTTTCGAATTCTTGCCTTGCCCTTGCAACCCTTAATAAAAACTTAAAAAGGTCTTTCTAACGACCCAAGCAAATACCCCAGAACACTACAAGAAAAACAGTCTCTAAGGAAGGGAAATCTGATCCCTGAAAGTCGAAATCTCGTCCAAAACAAGCATTTGAGAACTGAAAATTTTGGTCGCCACCCGTCCTAAAAGCTTCCTTTGCTATCGCTCAACAACGACGGGACAAAGAAACCAGTCTATAAATGTTTTTGAGACAGGGATCCTATCTGGTCACAAAATACCTTTAGGGACGTTAATTTTGGTCTCAAATAGACCAAATATATCTTGGGAAATACGTTTTTTAGGTCGGTTAAATGCTATAACGACCACCGAACACTAGTCGGAATAATCTTTAGAGACGATATAGATCCGGTCCTAGTAATTCCTAGCGTCCATTAAAGAACTGTCCCTAGAATTGCTTTAGAGACGAGAACTATCTGGTCTTAGAAATACCTGTAGCGACTCACCAACCTTGTCCTAGAATACTTTTGGAGACTATCAACAACCCCGTCCTAGAATAGCATTAGAGACGAGCATCAACCATGGACAAAGATTGGCCTTTAGAGACCAGCAATAATTATTGTCCTAGATTGAACACTAATACATTTCAACAAATACCGAATGGCTACTAAAAATTTCTCTACGAAAATATGATATAGATAGAGAAGAGACAAAGATAATAAGACATATGTAAAGAAAGCAATTCATTACAATAAACTCGTTGACATCCATGATATTGGTTTCAATATTTGCTTAACAAAAAAGCATAGCTAACATCCGAGTTAGACTAACATCAAGTTTTGCATTAAATTTGTAGCAAACTAAAAGTGATCTCATTCATGTTCTTCTAAACTTGTATCTTGCACATAAGAATGAACAGAAACTAGGCAAAAAATTAAAAGTTCCAATCTTCATCAAGTGTAATCCAGAAACATCAACAAAAGCTGCAAGAAAACAAGAAAAAAATCCATTAGAAAAACTTTGAGATTCCTTAACCGATAATCTAATATATATTTTAAAGATTTACAACTAAATATATAACATCTATCAGATAATAAAAACAAACGGACTCAATTGCTTTGGAGACGAGCAGGAATGAAAAATAAGTTGGGTAAAAACAACTGCACTGAACAAAAAATAGGGCAGAAATCTCGTGTGAAATAAACATCATCTGGAACTAACTGACAAAACATTCATAAATATGTATCATGGCGATCGATGTTCGAGGCTCCACACGAAACCCACTATTAGTCCTACTATTCTCCTCTTAAATATGTATCAAAGACCTGATTCGCCTTGAAAGGGCAGCAGAGAAAGGAAAGGCATTTGTAGCTGCGCATGGTTGTGGGAGTTGAAAAAAACTAGGGAGTCTCTTTTTCTGGTTGGTATTCGAACATTTTGTCTAGTGTTACTGATGACTTTACATAGTTCATGTGACTCATTGATGGTCATTGCAAGTGACATTTGTTAACCTTTTTTCTCTACAATCATCTCTGAAAATCTAACACTTTTTACACTTCAACTTACAAAAATCCGCACACCATTATTTTGAAAATAAACATAAAGCGATAAAACCTTGGGTTGCTTCCCAAGAAGCGCCTTAGTTAACATCGTGGCACGACACAACTCCTTATTCAAATTCCTCTTTTTTATTTGGGTAGCGATGAGGCAATACATGACCCATGATTGTCACTAGGTAACCCCTTTTGTTTTTTTGGGTAGCGATGAGGCAATACATGACCCATGAGTGTTTCAATTAGCTGGATAGATCTGGAGTGAGAGCCAACCATTTGATTTAGCACTTCAACATTCTCCTTCATCTCTTCTAGTAGTCTATTTTGCTCATTGATCTTGTGGAGAATTATTAACAGCGTATCCTCGACACGTATACTCTCATTGTCCTTAGACTTTCTCCACTCATGAGGGGGTATGTATCTATCTTTTCTTTTGCACTAGACTTCAACCTCTAATATTTTCTTGGCCAAATCGTCCAGCTGAGCTAAGAGTGGGACCAAAGAGTGGTCCTTGATTAGTCTTAGTCATTTGGCCACAGTTTCTACCAACTATGCTCAAAGTCTCTGCTAAAAAATAGCAACACACAGGCCAAAACTAAAAATTAAGTAAGTTCACTATGAACACAAGAACAAAAATTTTACTTAACTAAAAATTCTCAACTAACACCACTCCCTGGCAGCGGCGCCATTTTGATTGACGTATCCGGACACTTCATCTAATATTAAGCGTCTATGATTGTTCAATAGTAATATAACCCAACTAGTGAGTTGAGGTCGAGTCCCAAAAGAGTGGTTTGTAATCATGAATCAATAAAAAAGCAAGAATTTGCACAAGTCAATCATAGCTAAAAACATTTACGAAGAAATACATATCAAATTAGGGGTGACACAAGTGTCAAATATCGAAGGGGGTTTTGTAATCAATTATCAACTAAAATAGCAAATAATACGAAAATACGAATATGGAGACGGGTTCTTGGGATGTGATTGGATTATGGGCTAATGTAAACAACCGAGTAATTGCAATTAATAGTAAATCGCCGTAAATTGGTAACTAAGCTAGACTTTAGTGGGGATAAACTTTCTCTCGAATAGCTAACCCCAAATCAAATTGGTTTCTCTCGAACACCTATAACCAGCAATTAAGCACATCATTCGCTTTAGTCCATTCACTCTCTCGAGCTGAATGTTTAGAAGAGGCTTTAGGATTCACTCTCTCGAGCTACATGTTTAGAAGAGGCTTTAGGATTCACTCTCTAGAGCTGAACCCATGACAACCCAATGCCCACAGACCATAGAATCAGTAAAAAAAATTTAAAACCTCTCTCTCGAGCAAGCCAAAACACAAAGACAAGATTGTATTTGCAACTACAACCCATTAAATTCAACCACGATTGAAACGACCCCAAAAATGCCCGAAAATGTGCTTCGGAAACACCTATAATTGTAATTTCCATATATCTCAAAATCCGTACATGATTTCGGAAATTCGACTTCATATTCTTATTCAGGGGGTCAAATTGAGTGGGAAATGGGT